>JAQGAF010000712.1:0-42491 GCA_034687865.1 Kryphioiulus occultus | reverse complement strand
TTTGAGGTAAACTTTTCAAAGAGATTCATGCTAAGAGCTTCCCGTCTTGAACTCAAAGTGTCCCACTGGAGACATTTCACATTTGATCATTTGGGTAACGCTCTCATCCCTTTGGTACTTCCAGTGACAAACCGTGCAGCTCTACGCTGAACCATTTCCAGTTCCATAACCATTACTTGACATTACCTAAGGAAGCTGACGTGCAATGAGCCATCATGAATCCAGAATTCAAACCGCCATCTTTGACCAGAAACGCTGGTAGCTCGCTGAGTGCTAATCAAAAAAGATATGAAAAATGCTTATTAGGTCAATTTCGATACACAGATTAATTGCACAATTTCGGGTTTTCATACATGGGTTGACCAAGCGTTCGATCCGACGTTCGCTCATCGAGGCCAGTTCGTGAACTCCAATGGCCAAGTAATCGAGGGCCTAAAATTATTCTTTGTTATAACATCTTCACAAAACATTCCTTCCATATTTGAAATTCCGATATCTTCAGTGGCTTACTTTAGCTGGGTACTCTCCATGGAAGTTTCCGGCAGAAATGGTCTCTCCGGTTTCACTGATGACCAAGGGGTTGTCCGTGGCACTGTTGATTTCGGTGGTGATGATTCCCCTCACGAAGTCGATGGTGTCATGGACAATGCCATGCACCTGGGGACAACATCTAAGGGTGTAGGCATCTTGGACTCGATTGCAAAACCGGTGGCTTTCGGCGATTTCTGATGGATTCACACTGGAGTGGAGAAGTGCTCGAAGGCGTCTGGCAGTCAACCCTTGACCTTTGTGTGGACGGGCCTTGTGGATGGCTGCAAGAGATCAACATGAGATTTGCTGGATTTTCATCCTCTTGACATTTATCAAGGTTTATTACGATTCATAAACTTCTCTTTACTATTTTTACTTTTGACTTGACCGATGACATTGCCATTGACATTGATGGCATTAACATGGGATTTGCAACGGATTTTTTTTTAATGTTTTAGGGTTTTATAACCATTTGTAAACTTCCAAGGACAATTTTCCTTCTAATTTGTCATATTCACCGATTTGACATATTTGTCGCTTGAATGTTCAAGATGGTTCAAGATCTTATTAAAATGTATCCATTTCCTTCAGGATTCCCAAAGATTTACTAAAATCCCATGCAGAATTGTGCCTCTTCAGGATGTGATAAAAATTCTCTTAGCCTGGGATTTGCAATGGAATTTTGGAAATTCACCATAGTTGATGTAGTATTTATGAATTCCTCTTGAAATTTGTTATCTAATGTTCAAGATGGTTCAATGTTTTATCAGAATCTATCAACTTTTCTTCTGATAGATAATTCCACCAAGGTGGATTGATGAAATTTCCTTGGCGTTTGCTAGTTCTATGTAGAATTGTTCCTACATGACATGCCAAAAAATTCACTCTACGTCTTGTGACAAGGCTTTCTCAGAATTTATCTAACTCTTTTGAATTATGCTCATTTGTAATTTGTTGTTTTTGATAACTCTTCAGGATTTATAATATGCCCAAAATGTGCCAAAGATTCCCTTGGGACTTCATTCTTGGGGAGCCATGGAATTTGCAAGATTCATTGAGGATTTCTCAGGATTTATCGATAACCTTTGGTAATTTCGATAAAATTTGCTAGCATTCATAAGGTTCTCTTAGGATTTCTTAAAATCCCTTAAATAACATCGAGAATTCACTTCGGAATTGCTAGTTCCACTTCCCTGGGTCATCCTTGGTCCATTGGTCATTACTTACATTCATCAAACGCCTTCGATGTCCCTTTGAGCACCTCCAGTGACAAAGCCGCTACGACGTCAGCTTGCCGAGCGATGATGCCAGCTCTTTCAACAGCTGCAGATAATAGGATTTAACATTGTTTTTAAGCCAACTCACTTTTCTACCAAAATCGAAAGCAATTTTGATAAAACTTTGCCTTCTGCTCCCAATGCCGTTATGAGTTGAGTTCCATTGATCATGGCAATGCCCTGAAGCAAAGGGAAAAGGATTCAGACAATGAGTTGGGATGCTACAACCTTACCTAACAAGCATCAGAACGGTGTTGTGTATCCCAGAGATTTTGGGACATTTACCTCTTTGGGCAGGTACTTGATGGGCGTCAAGTTGTGCGATTCCAGAACCTACACCAAAAGTTGATCATTACCAATTGCCATTGACAAGATTTGGGTAATGGAAACTGGCTGATTTCTTACGTATTTGGCATCTCCCCATCCGGTTTGAGGACTCCATAGCTTCCCTTCTCCCATGAGCCCCAGCGCCAAATGGGCCAATGGGCACAGGTCCCCGCTGGCTCCCACGGTGCCCTTTTCGGGGACCCAGGAAAGGCAAGACGCTGATAAAAATGAAGAGAGATTACAGGGTGTCTACCAGTTATGGAAGTCGTAGAAAAGTCATGAAATTTATATCAGGGTCATGGAATTTTTTGTCTTTTGATTGATTCACAAACGAAAATTTGGGTTTAAATTCTTCATTTTTCGCAAAACATTTCGCCTACGGCGTGTTTTTGGCCAATAATATCTCAGACGTGGTAGATAGTGGTTCTGAAATTCGCTATTTAGTCATGACATAAAACTTGAACTGCCCCTTATTATAATAGACTTGGAACATTTTTTGAAGTCATGAACAAGTTATAAAATTTGCAATGCCAAATCCAGTAGACACCCTGGATTATGATGAGACGTGTTTGATACTGTGATATGACACATTACAACTAATTACCATTGTATGCATCGATGACCTGCTGTAGAGTTTGCAGTGATATGCCACTGTAACCTTTCGCTAAGACATTAATTCTGAGTGCCATCAACATCCGGGTTTTACTGGGAGACAGTGGCTTCCCTACACCTATGAAAAACAGTATTTTTTAGAGCTTTAGGGAACTTCAGAATTTTTATCGTTAACTGACGTTACAATTACAGTGATATTTGATTCAGTTTTACCTGCAGCATGAGACCGGATAAGGTTTTCCTGAAGCTCACTGCCAAGGAAAATATGAATTTGTTTAGATTGTTGAAACATTAATACGAGCATATGCTATTAGAAGTCATAACTAATAATGAAAATATCGAAAACTATTACCGTGTTATTATGTTCTAATAACAGTTGTTATATTTGAATCTTAATTGTCTAATACATAATAATGTTATTGTATTTAAACCTTGTCTAACCTAGAAATGTAATTTTTGTATTTAGCTGCCCCTGACTACCAGGCAATCATTGCCAGCCTACGAGCAGTTAGGAGAAGCCAACTTTCTCATTGTATATACTGGAGCAGGCACATTAGCAAAGTACATACAGTTATAACTACACTAGAAATTACATGAGAAGGAATAAAATTGCATGCAGCTAAATTATTAAGTCTGTTTAAAAAGAAGCAATTAAAACTAAAATCATACCATAATTTTTCTTTGTCGATCACTGTTCGGGCGAATTTTCCAAATCCAGTGGTAATTCCATATACAACTGTAAAGTCATTCGTAAATAGTTAGTTGTTAACAGGGGACGATAACTTTATTACTACATTTGGTGCAATTTCGAAAACCACTACTGAGTAAGTCTTGATTTAAGCAAGAAAAAAGTTATAATAAATTCGTTAGGCCTGAACATTTAACAGAGCCCTGTATGATCGTGGTGCATTATAATTTTTACATGGATTTATTTTTAACTAATATGGAAATGATTGCAAAATTGAGGATTTTTTATTCTGTATTTGATTCTGGAGTTAGTTTGACATTTGACCATTGCTTTTATCTTGGTTAGGAACTTGGGATAAAGTATGGCTTAAGTACCTTTATTTTCTTTTAAAATTCTTTCGATAACATTTCGAGCACTGGTTACCCTGTCTAGAGCCTCATTGGTCAGCTATTCAAAACGATACAATTTAAGGAAAAATTCATAAAATTGGAGTCTCCCATATTAGACTGATTTATGGTAGCTCGAACCACCTGTTTACTTGAATTGAAATTTTCATTTCACACGTCTATTAAACGTACCCGTATTTTGTACTTATTGAAACCAAGGTTGAGCAAATCGTCCGTTGATAAACTGTTGCCATCCAGAGAGAGAAACTATTAAAGTTTAATCATTAATTAGCGAAGTCATAAGAAGACATAAATCACATATTTCCAGAAGGGCTGTGAAGTTTATGATCTATATTAATCGAATGTTTCAAATCATGCAACGAGGTTGTATTTCACAGTCAAGCAATTAGCACATTTTGCCAGCATGTCAAGAATCTATTTATTTATTGACATTTTTGATGAGGACCATAAAATGTTGCTTACCTCTTGAGGTGGTGTAAACAAACCAGGTCTGTTGTAAGGTTAAGAAATAACTTTGTGCTTTTGAATCACAAATATGACCAATTTTATATAATTTATTATTCATTATAAATTATCGTGGTTATTATTTTTTGAAAAAAAGCATGACATTTAGGATACACTTGTTCTGGCACATAGCGGATTTCAGCAGGTTCGGTCGATGGCGATGGGCGATCACTTTCTAAAACTTAAGAAAATAAAATGGACATAAATTTTCTTTACAGAAGGGACACTAGTATATTCCATTATTTATTATCTAACTTTTCAAGAACTTACAACGTTCTCTTCAATTATTGCATTTAAAAAAATTATAGGATAGTGCACTAAAGCACTCAAATGCTTTGTTGGAATGCTTGTCAGTTCAGCATTCCCTGCATTTATTTACTGTATGTAACTAATATAATAGCTAAGATAGTTGTAAGTGATATTCTTTAAAATTGTACATGAATGTCCCGTCTTTACCCTTTCCTCCACCTCAGGATAAAGCTCTGTTATTATTGTTAATATTATCATTTGTATTATTATTATTAGCTAAACTTCTAAAAGTAAAATTTACTTGGAACCCGGTTTTCTGGTAGCATTTTTTTCGATAAAAAATCAGCCGACTGCTTTCCTTTCATTATTATTTCCAACCAAAATAAATCGGCTATACTACGGAATATGCTCTGCTGCTGCCCCGCGCCACCATAAACACTATTAGAAAGTGGGCTTCTGATAACGGCTGACAGGTTGGCTGTGATAGCCTGCTGATTGGGGGCAACAAAATCAAAAATTACATTTTTTGATTAGTTTAGGTCAGATTAAGTAGCATAAACACAGAAAGCACGGAAAAACACAAAATAAGGAAAATTTACACAGCAAAAACAAAATAACGAAAGAAAAAACAAAATAACGAATGAGAAAACAAAAAAAACCACGTCAAAAGTATAAATTGCGACAGTTAGGACAGGTGTCATTCTTGTCTATTCGGCAATTAGGTTTGAAATAGACATATTTTGTGCACATTTGAATAAGGGCATATTACGTATTATCTTCTTTGTGAACATTTATTATTTCAATTTTCAAAAAAATTGTGCAAAGTTTAAAAAGTTGTCGAATTTCCGAAATAATATAATGGTTCGATACTTACCCACTGATACAAAATCCTCATCGTTCAGCACGTATTTGACGCAGTCATCAGGGTCCAAAATGGCGCCCCCCTGGGTTTTCCTAACCTCGTAGACCCTCTCCTCTCTTCCGGGTACCAGGGTGCTGGGCTTGAGCTTCAGGTACCTCCTCAGGGCCTCTTCACCCAACCATCCAATGGTCAGTTTGCTGCCTTCTCTGCAGGGCACAGCAAACCACTCACCCCTGACTCTTACTGACACTTTCATGATGGCAACTCTGACAATGGCAAGTGACCAATGCTCGAATAAACCTATTTTCAAATTGTTCACGAAATCCCAGTACAGATCACGTGAACCCTCATCACCGCCATTGGCCAATGGGTTACCACGCCACAATTCCAACAACATCTTGTTTTATTGTCATCGAAATGTCAGCAGTATTGGCATCAATAATGTCCCGAGCCATATACTTATCACCTAATTAATAAGAGATGCATCTTGATGTCATCCACGCTAAGAAGGCATTAACTATCAAGGTGGGACTTTAGGACGCCAGGCAACAAAAATATCTGAAAGGTGTGAAGTTTTTCGAGAAATTGGCCATGACAATTGGGCATTTATGAAGACAAGAATGGTTGATAGTTGACAAAGTTTGGAAATATTTTATTACAGCATTCTAGCTACTTGTGCAGTTGTTTACACCTTATGGTAATGCCTTTGGTGGTGCCACCTGAAAGACATCTCTCTTCCCAATTTTTTGGTTAGATTAGCTCTAAAAATGTCTTCAAAAAGTTTAAATTTTAAGCTAATATTTTTAAAGAGCATTTCATCAGTTTTCAATTGAATCCTTAGAAATTTATGTCTGACCAGTACTTTGTGCATTGTTGAAATTTGAAGAAAATGTTTACACAGTAGAACCTGTCTAAACAAATACTGCCTATAGCCTCTTTCGAATAAATCCTTAGAAATTAATGTCTGATCAGTAGTTTGTGCATTGTTGACGTTTGAAGAAGTTGCTTACACAGTAGAACCTGTCTAAACAAATACTGCCTATAGCCTTTTTCGATTGAATACTTAGAAATTAATGTCTGATCAGTAGTTTGTGCATTGCTGAAGTTTGAAGAAGTTGTTTACACAGTAGAACCTGTCTAAACAAATACTGCCTATAGCCTTTTTCGATTGAATACTTTAGAAATTCATGGGTGACCTGTAGTTTGTGCATTGTTGAAGTTTGAAGAAACTGTTTACACATTAGAACCTGTCTAAGCAAATACTATCTATGGTAATAGGCCAAAGTTAAAAATCATCTAACCGACCACCAACAATCAATAGTATAGTAATAGTTGCTATAGACTAATGTCAGCTGTTGGCCCCGACGTGGGAGTGTGATAAATCTAATAAATTTCCATAACCTGATATCCAGTAATATTTGCATTGGTCCAATACAAAACTTTTGCAAACTAATGGTACATTTAAGCATAGTTCTCAAGGATATTAGTTTAGACAGGTTCTACTGCAGCTAGGTCACTTGTCCAAAATTCCGTATAAGGCTGTCAGAATAACAAATATGAAGAGTCATAATGCTGGGTTTGCGAACATTTGCATTGAAATTTTTTGATAAATCTAAAATGTGACGGCAATCACTTTTATGTAATGTTAGTCGATTGGTCGATTAACTGTTTCCATGTTTAGCAATGGCCAACGTGATTTTGCAAATGGATGACACGTGTCTTAATTAAAATCTAATTAATTTAGAATTAATTTTACATCAGATCTAGTAATATGATCGCTTAATGTCTCGCTATAATTTGATGCTTTTTACCACTGTATTTTGAGGCTTTTTATTTCGTCTCCCATGACCACTTGCGTATCATTTGACACCGACGCCATCTGTCGTTCGTTGCGTGCATAAATTATGAAGTCTCTGACCTTAACATTGGTGATTTACAACATTCAGGCCGGGTGGTACTAAAAGAGTGTAATATGAGAATTGAAAAGGTTTTCACTAGGTTGTGGTTAATCTCTCTAGTCGACAATAGAACAATAAATAATTTTCTGAAAACCAATTCAGAAGATGTATCGAATACATGCAATATATTTACATGTAAAAACTCATCGTTTACTAACTTCTTTAAAGTGGTATTTCAAAAATATGAACGGAATTGGTTAAACTGCAATTGATTTTATAAACGAAAACATAACCTTTATATGTGTTTTTTTTTTTAATTGGAGAACGTTCGGGTATTATCTCTACCCAAAACCATGATTTTCTAAACCCCTCCCAAATGGTGACGTAACCACTGTCCAAAAAAATTTCGAATTGAGCAAATTTTTTAAAATTACATGTACATAAAAAAGGATGGAGTTTTAAACATATCTCTTGATTAAACAATAATTGAGTTTATAAACTAAAAAATAACCATTATTATGTGCTTTTTCTAAAATTAGTGGACGTTTAAGTATGTTATTATGTCATAACAAAATCATGATTTTTTAAACCACCTCTCAAATGATGACGTAACCACTGTTCAAAAAAAGTTCGAACTGAGCGATTTTTGTTAATTTCATAAAAAAGGATGGATTTTTAGATAATACATCTTGATTAAACAATAATTGAGTTTATAAACTAAAAAATAACGATTATTCGTGTGGTTTTTAATTAGGAGGCGTTCGAATATTATGACATAACAAAATCATGATTTTCTAAACCACCTCTCAAATGATGACGCAACCATTGTCCAAAAAAAATTTCGAATTGAGCGTTTTTTTAATTGAATCAAAAGGGTTACATTTTTAGACAATATCTCTTCATTAAACAATAATTGAGTTTATAAACGAAAATATAACATTATAGGTGTTTTAATTAGGGAACGTTAAGGTGTTATGTCAACACAAAATCGTGATTTTCTAAAACCACCTTTTCCAAAAAACATGTGGAGTTGTGCGAATCAATGTTTATTTTAAAGGATCAGAAAGGATGAATTTCTTAGCCAATATCTCTTCATTAAACAATAATTGATTTTGTAAACTAAAACATTATCATCTTACTTGCTTTTTTTTAACAATATCAAGATATTCTAAGCCCCCTCCAAAATTGTGACATAGTCATTGCCCAAAAAAATTACAAGTTGAGTGAATTTATTTTAATTACACCAGAAACGATGAATTTTATCTAACGATAATGACGTAATACTTGCTTGCGAAATTGTTGTCAAATTTGAAATTTCGCGGGAAAGTTATTGCACAATCTACCTATACCTAGATGGCGCTAATTGTCGATGTCCCTTGCTTGTGACGTCAATAGCAGAAGTGTTCGAAATCGTCTTCTAGCAAAAGCGGCAAAAAACGCTCCAGATTTATTTTGTGAGTGATCAAAATGGAGTTTTATTAATTAATGTGCATTGATTTCTCATTTAAAATTTGGAATTTGCGATATAACAGCACGTTGATGTATTAAGAAGCACCGGCAACGTCATTAACAAGTTGGAAATTACTCTAATCCCGCTTTTCTAATCCGCTTTGTTAATATGTGCGTATTCTATCCATTCAGTAATCCTTGAACTTTTCAATCATTCGCCACTTAATTCTGACCTTGTTCGTAATTTAGCCTCCGCACCATGCATCCAACCTAAATGACTGGCTTCCTAAAGTTAATTTAATAAGGAAAGGCTTTGTTGAATAACCTTTGTCACCGCAAATAACAGACGTTCGAAAATGCTGGCAGTGTCCAAGGTACAGTTCATTGAATTTGCTGTAAAACTAATGTATTTGTGGCATTTGATATCCTAATCATTCAATGTTTATTTTTCGCTGACCTTCGGCATGAGTGTGATAGTGATATCAGATTAGCCTGACTTGCAGATATTTTTAGGTTTGTAAACTTCTGAGCGCAACATCAGTGTTGCCTGCAGCCCCATCCGCTGCCATGTCTGTCGCCTTTCTCCATCACCATTTGATGCAGGATAAAGCATATGTAGACGGAAAGTGGGTTGCTGCTCAAAGTGGCAAAACTTTTAAGGTCTACAACCCATCCAATGGACAGGAGTTGGGATCGGTTCCTGACATGCTCGAGGAGGACACACTGAAAGCCATTGAAGCTGCTCGAAGAGCCTTTGAAACGTGGCAAAAAACTACTGCTAAGGCATGTGTAACAGGCCTAGATCTCTGATTAACATTTTGTTGCTGCTATATTTTTATATTTTTGATTCGCATTCTTTTCTAGGAACGAAGCAACCTTCTTCGACACTGGTACGAACTAGTAATCCAAAACCAAGATGAGCTTGCCAAAGTATTAACAGCGGAGCAGGTATGACTAAGAAATTGACTGAATTTTCAATCTGCTAGTAGTTTGCATATCGGTTATGGCCTGTGCCATCGGCTACAGTACGACAATTTCGAAATTTGTCAAATTAAAATAAATTCCGAGCATCTGAGTACTCCTAATTAAGAAATTTAAATTAAAACATTGCATTCCTATCTACTTTGATGTTGTGTGAGTCCCTCTATTTTACAAATGCAATAATTGCCATCCTAAACTGTGGTCAAATTGATATTTATATTGGCCGAATGGGAAAATAAAAATTTTAACCTGGGAAATGTGGAAAAGTCGGTTGATTTTATTTTACTAAAGCTGTGGGTACCCTGTGCTTGATACTAAAATAGCTCGACAATCCTCAAACGTTAATTATTTTAATTTGTTCACATTAGGGAAAGCCCTTGAAAGAGGCAAAAGGCGAAATCTTGTATGGAGCATCTTTTCTGGAGTGGTTTTCGGAAGAGGCTCGTCGTATCTACGGAGAGGTTGCTCAGTCTCCTACCTCCTCTAAGGAGTTGGTGTTTTTACGGCAGCCGATCGGCGTGGTTGGACTCATTACGCCTGTGAGTTCGTTAGTTGCAATTTCACGTCTAAAAATGTGGCAAATAGGTGATTTAATTTTTGTTGTTGTTGATTTATTGTCTAGTGGAATTTTCCAAATGCGATGTTGATGCGTAAAGCTGCTGCTGCATTAGCGTCTGGCTGCACGTGTGTTGCAAAGCCTGCTGAGGACACACCTTATTCTGCATTAGCAATGGCAGAGGTGTGGTTTTTGTGCTTTCATGCGATTTAGTGATGCGTACAGATCTTACATTCTTATTTTGGCTTTTTTATGTCATGCGTAGCTAGCTCAAGAAGCAAATATTCCACCCGGAGTGTTCAATGTTATTACAACCTCGAGAACCAATACGCCTAAAGTGGGCAGGACGCTCTGCGAACATAAAGACGTGGCTGGGATTTCGTTTACAGGCTCAACATCCATAGGAAAAGTAAGAATACTGTCGTTTTTCAGAAAAGTAACTTTTCCTTGTGGAATATTACATAGATTCGAGTTTTTTTTGTAATACAGTGGACTCCGCTTAATGAGATAGCGGATAATGTTATCATTCGTTTATTGTTATCGAAATCGCCAAGTTCCGAACGCTCATATTCAAATACACAGTGACAATATCGGTAATTGTAATCAACAATTCGCTTATTGTTATCATTTTCCTTCATGGAGGATTTGTAAAGCATAAGGAATGAGAAGTTTAGCATGAAAATGTCTAAAATGATGTCCCATCTGCTATGAATTTCGAAAAATTTGAGAAACGTTCTTTCAAATCTTTGATATCATTGACGAAAATATTCCAATAGCAGTTCTAATGACTACATCTGTCACTTGCCAGGCTGTCTGTGAGTCAAACAGTGTCAAATAGAGCTGACTGATGAAATTGATTTTGATGTTGACGAATATGCAACGTGCATCGTAGGTAAGAAATTACCAAAAATTGCTACGATGACAGACTTAAGCACTAATACGTTTGACTAGGTGTACTGCATAAACCCGTTGATTTTGAAATATGATACATGTATGAATATGAGCCTTTCATTAACGAAATTATACAGAAAAATTGTAAGCAAACCAATATACATGTAAGTCATTTTTTTAGCTGTAAATTTAATTGTGATGTATACGCACATAAGAATTCTAATTAAATTACCGTTGCCTTTTTTGTCATTCGGGTATTTGAATCAATCGGCTGTTGTTATCAAACTGGCTTGGTCCCAATGTGATCTCATTAAGCGGAGTCCACTGTAGTTTGTGAATGTATAGCATATCTGCAAGCTGTATTCTTCATTTATTAATAATATTAAAGAACTTTTACATCACCCATATAGGTATTATATCAACAGTGCTCATCAACTGTGAAAAGGCTTGGACTGGAGTTGGGTGGAAATGCCCCGTTTATTATTTTTAGCTCCGCCAATATTGACGCCGCTGTCGAAGGCGTTCTGGCCAGTAAGTTTCGATGTACCGGACAGGTAAATAATAGTTTCAGCATTTGTGCTAGTTGTAAGTAAGCGTTCTTCACGTGTATCCTAGTCAGTTATGTGGCGTTTTGGACGTCTTTGTAATCCTCGCTATGCTTTGATCCACAGACCTGTGTCAGCGCAAATCGCATCCTCGTGCAAGCGGATGTTTACGATAAATTCGTGGAGAGACTTCACGAGCGAATGACGAAAACCCTGGTGGTAGGCGATGGCTTCGAGCCCGAAACCACCCAGGGACCTTTGGCCAACGAAGCACAGGCAACTAAAGTTGATGACTTGGTGAAAGACGCAGTTTCGAAGGGTGCCAACGTGGTGACTGGAGGACAGCGACACAAACTAGGACCATTGTTCTATGAGCCGACCCTCTTGACCGAAATTAACAACTCTATGCTTATCTTCCATGATGAAATATTCGGTCCGGTTGCTTCCATCATTAAGTGGGTTGCAATAACATTTAATGTCATCAGTTTATCAGTTGCACAAACCCTGTTAATTTTGTTTGCCTAATTCTTATACGAGTTAGTACAAGTTTTGGGTAAAAGCCAGTTAAAACAGCTATGCCACCAGTTTGTGGTGGATATCTGCCTGTCGCAGTTGCACTCTAATCTTTACATGTGCATTACACTTTTACAGGTTTGGCACAGAGGAAGAGGCACTGAAAATTGCAAATTCAACTAATAAAGGTCTTGCTGGTAAGTCGCCACAAATGCCTTTTGTTCTTCATGAATTATCCACATTGCAGATCATAATGCTTGGTTTGCTTTCAGGCTATTTCTACTCACAAGATATCGCGCAGGTATGGCGTGTTGCTAAGAAACTCGAGACCGGAATGGTAGGAATCAATGAAGGGATTATATCGTCGGCGGAAGTTGCCTTCGGTGGAATCAAGGAATCTGGGTTAGGACGGGAAGGATCCAGGCACGGTATCGACGAATTTACGTACGTTAAATATCTCTGTTTTGGGGGACTTAATTGACCAGGAATCTGAAGCACGAATTTTGTTAGCGATTTTGTGTTTCTGTATCATTATCGATCGAGGATATTTTTGAAATTGGGAGTCACTGCACGTCCAGCTTCTAACCCTTACCCACATACCAAATTGCAGACAAATCAAGTACATCTCTGCTTTATCACTTGTACTCGATTCGAGTACTAGCTTGCTAGTCAGTTGTTTTGCTGTCTTTTCTCTGTACTGAACTGTAATGCAACCTAATTACGCTTACATTAGTCATCATGTTGTTTATTGTTATTATTACATTAAATCCTCCGTTAATGCTATCTGATTTTATAATGATATCAAATGCTTCTATGGAGGGCATTCAACGACTATTTTCAATCAACTAACGAATCGATGATGCCCGTTCAGAGACATTGGAGCTAGTTTTCTTCTATAGTTAGGTCTATGAAGTGCGACAAATTCAGACATGCACTTTAATATCCCACTCTTATGGCAAATGCATAATATTTCGCTGAGAAGTACACGATTCTTACTTTCTGAAAAATCGGGAAATTTGCGAAAATGTCAAAGATATTGAGAGATCATCATCTTTTATAAAAATTTAGGATACAAAGCATGACTTTTCTTATTTTTAAAAAAAAAAAATCATGTTAAATTTCAGGGCAATTACTGACCAGTTTTTAGGGAATGTTAGAGGAATCGAGTTCAGAATTTGAGTGGAAACCCGGAAGTAGTTTGCTTCCAAAAAAGCGACAGGCAAGAGAAAACAGTGCTCAGACCAGCAACTAAAAGTTGAAAATATTTATTGAATACACCATGTTGTGGGAGGAGGAGAACGAACACAGCAACCATTTGATTAGGGCACAGTCCAAAGTAAAAAGCTGGAATACAACACAGACAAACCTGGAAATCATCTAGGGCCAATTTGCGAAAACTTGAGGGGTTACTCAAAATTGCAGGAATTGATGTTGGTTAACTAGCAAAATAAATAGTGTTACGGTTAAAATTCAACATTTTATTATTGAAACTGGAATTGGCAATGGCCAGCTCGGTGGCTGGTCATCTTTCACCCTTTCCTCCCGTATCAACCCTCCCACAATAGGGGTAATATGACAAACCCATTTAATCCCCACTGACAATCTTGCATTATTCTGATGAGATCCTAGCTGAAGAATATGCCACGTGCTACAATGTAGCAATTCAAATGTGCACAAGTTATTTTGTCGACTATTTGTAAGTTTGGTTTACCCACCTATGCACTGAAATGGCAAGAACTAAGAACGACTAGCATGTCAAGCAATTTTTACAGCATTCATAAAGAGTTGAGTTTTGTTAAACATTTTCCAAATCCCAGAAATTGCCCTTATAGTACATATGCAGATTAGGCTCCTTGCAAAACACTGATGGCGGTCCGTTCAATCTCTTTGGACAAGATGACCATCCATGGACTATTATGCCGCCAGTTTTGCAAGGAACCTATTAACAGTAATAGAATCTCACTGCATTGGTGGCATTGACGGGACGTAAAAAGCAATATTTGGACGTTGCAATAGCATCGCTATTATGTACACATTCAAAAGTACCATTGGCAAAGAAATCTACAGCTACACAGTCCCAATATTCCATAATCGTGGCCGTACAGGATAGAAAATAACGTCACCATTGAGTGTCAACGTTTATTATGTACTAACGAACAATGAAGGCGTTTCGTTACATTCGGCAACGCCTTTTTTCCCTAGCCGACGAAAACGAGAAGTAAAATAATGCGTTTTTAATTTACTGTGCAATGTCAGGAAACAACCGAGTGTGCAATTGTTGCCGAGGGATTATGGAACGTTCTATTTTACGTCGATTCCGCGCCACATGATTGCAGTATGGGTGAGTTTCAACGGGTTTTAGTTTTTCGCTAGTTCGTTTGAAAGCCAATCTAATCCCTCGTAGAGTCCATGTCCTTGTGTTGCGCACGTTGCTTGAATGTACCACTGCAAGACGAGGTTTTGAATTTTTACATATTTGGGAATCTCAAATAGGTGTTCTGATCAATTACACTACTTGTCACCTTAACTGAGTGAATCTGGTACTGCCATGGATTAGAAGGAACGTGATGATGTTCCAATAAGCTTTAGTTTAAATTCAAATTCAATACTGAATGCATATTATTATTGATGCACATTTCTTTCAGCTAACTTTGGGACAAAGGAACCATCTTTGATAAACATTTATGTTTTTTTTACGGCAGTGAAACGCTAATGTGCCTTCCTCATGGCAGCACCGCAGTTACAATGTTAATGCAAGCAAGAGCACAGCTTCAAGAAAAAATTGAAAATGCATGTAAACTTACTCTTCGTCCACGTCGATTATTTAGTACAAGTTTCTCCGTTAATTCAGCTGCAGTCATAGCGTTGGGAAGATCTTGTTTGTTGGCAAATACTAGGAGCACTGCATCTCGCAACTCGTCCTCTTGGAGCTGAAGCATTCGAATCATTACCATGAACAAAGGATGTAAGGTTGGAAAAAATGACTGCTAAAGAATGATCATTTTCAAATTACCATTTTTTGCAGCTCTTCTTGTGCCTCCGCTATACGTTCCCGGTCATTGCTATCCACTACAAAGATCAAGCCCTGCAAAGAAATGGTGGGAAGATTGCATTATTTAGAGCACGGAGTTTTGTTGCAGGTAAATTTTCAAAAAAACTTGCACTATCCAAATTAGCAGTCTAAGCAAAGCAAGTTCATTGCACTTTGAACATTGCCAGAATATTTTTTTCAAAGGGGTGCTTGGTGAACTCCAGTGTGATGTGACCAATACCATTGCACAGGTTATTGGTCAAATACAATAATAATATCTCAAGCCTCTACTTTTTCTTGGCACCGTAGTAAGTTTTGGCATTTATGTTCACCTAAAAATGGGAATATTCACTACGTTTACATACTGCGTTCAAGTCAACTGGAACAAACGTGTTTTGATGTAGGTGGATTTTAGAAATCTGACTTGAGTTTCGGGAGGTCCTGGATTCGGCAAGGAGTGGTTTGATTCAAGAAAATCAAACAGAGAAATTTGATCTGTGTCACACGTGTCATGTAAACACCTGGATTTATTTCCTTTGTTGGTGCTAACTCTAAAACCAGATGAGCGAAGCTCCCATTCACCCATGCCCTCCAAATTTGCCCACAATGGGGCAACGTCTGTTTTTCCAAATAACCTTCATGGTGAAGTGTGCTCAATGTGCATTTCGGTATGTAACCAACTGATTTTTAGCAAATTTTCTGCATCATGTCTGATTATGCTGTATCTGTTGTTAGTAAGCATATTAGATCACACCACCAGGTTCGTGCATATTTTTTGTGAAGCACTGGTTGTTTTACAATATTTCACAACCAGGTGACAAACTTTGGGGAGTTGGTTGAAACGAATTTTAGACAAGTTGACTTAAATTTATGCATATAAACGTTGATTCCATTTCCTCAATGTGTTTGTGAAGATTGTGCCATGGTGTTGAGCTGGCAATTAACCACATTAGTCCACTAAACGAATCTTACTTGCGTATTTTGGAAATAATGCCTCCACAAAGGTCGAATCTTATCTTGACCTCCGACGTCCCATACAGTAAAACAGATATTCTTATATTCCACGGTCTCTACGTTAAATCCTGCAAGAGCGATTTGGCAGCTGTAACCCGCTGTTCCGCAAGTTTCAAAGAAGACTTTCGAAAGAGAGCATCTGCTTACCGATAGTTGGTATCGTGGTGACTATTTCTCCAAGCTTTAGTTTGTAGAGGATCGTAGTTTTACCAGCAGCATCCAATCCCACTAAATGAGTCATATGCAATTGAGAGGTTAGTGGGGCGTTTCTACCTTTCTCGGTTTGAGACTTTGAATGAGAAATATTGTGCTAATTTCAGCCAGCCACCGAAATATGCATTTCTGCTAGTCTACCAACAAATAACAGTGGAATAGTCTGATAAATTCGCTGGTGGCTGCCTGACATTTAAGCCTGACAAGGGCGTATTTTGGAACGTACCCATTAGTATTCTCATCTGCTTTTTGCCGAACAGGCGCGTTAGTAAGCTCGATATTGTCAGCCCCATGACAGATGTGCACTAGCTATACTGGCGATTGTTTAAGGACCAAACGCAAAGGTTATATTTATAGAAAACTAACAGATATACGGCAATTTCGAAGCGTCTCACAACGAAATCTTTTCATGAATGATGCGACCAACGCCACGTCCGATCCGCTGCCACGAGCCAGTACGACAGTGTAACCAACTACATATTTCCGCAGAAGCGAATTTTCCTCATTTGATTTGTCATTATCAAACATTCGAACCAGACAGAAATTTCTAGTTTGAAATGAAATATTACTCATATTAAACTTTTATTTTAACTGCGCGTGCCTGGTTTCAGCAGCTGTCTATTAGTATACATGAACTACGTCTTCGTTACCTCATCTACTGATGTTCATATTACGTAATTTCTTTGTATTGTTCGGTAACACTGTCAGTGTCAATCTGGCAGACGTCTTTGTGACAATGCAGCCAGCCTTCCATAGCTAAAAACGCCTAGATCAGCTAATTTTGCTACAAATGATGGAATGCAATTGATTATTTCATTTAAAATAACGTAAACGTGAATCTGGAAGCAATATTACATTTGCTTATAAATACTTGGACGCTTAATTTAAAGTTTAAGATTAAAAGTAGATCTTCTTTCATTTAATTGAATGCGTTGTTGTTGTTTTCGGACATGTTAATGAAGTAATTTCCCCATACGGTCTGGCCACACGTCAGTGACAGAAGCTGCTGAATCTGATTTTGACCTCATATTTCTACAACTTTTTCCCACGTATCTGAATCCATTGCTGGCGTTTAAACTCATCTTGTACGAATTAAAAATTTTAATACAAACTTTGTATGTAAGGCGTATTTAATAAAGAAAATACAGATTGCCGCATAGCTAATAGCACAATATGATGGCAAGGCTAGAGCACCGCTGTATCCTTCCGCTTTGAGAAGTGATGAGGCACAAAATGGCCGAAGTTGGTGGTGATCTATTGGCGATATCTCTCTGCATCGAATTATTCGCGTTTTCCATGGCAACATTTGATGTTTGACTGAATTTCTGGCGTGAAATGGCAACCCAAAAACCGGTGGAGTGGGCTACGTCCTTACTGCAAAGGTTCGAAGATCAGGTAAGAGCCAATTTCGCTAAAATTATTGTCGGAAAATCGAACAAATGAGGTAACGCTCTGAGCAGTCTCGCCATTGACAAGCGGCTTTCGATTGATTTTATGTAACCGAATTTTTTGCTCAAAAACCGACTTGGTTGTTAAAGAAACGTCCCGTTTCACGGAATTTTAACTCGTTATTGCTTTGCTGATTGTATTCCTCCCGTTTTTATTGTAATCATGGAATATCAACTCCCTGGAACTACTTTGTGTAGCTGCTGTCAAAGTTTACGCGAATAAGCCTACTGTACATGTTTATTTTTTCCTTGATGAGATTACTGCACGCTCATTTCGCTATAGAGGTATGCTTTTTCATCAGCTGGAATTTTGTATCTGACACTTGTGTCAAAGTTCCATTTATCTTAAAAAACCATCTGTTGGTGACTGCGATGCCATTTCAAAATCCCTGAAATTTGGTTGGAAATGAGAATTTAACTTCTGTGAATTGTCCCAGCAATGAACGAAACAAATAAAAGTAAGCTATGTTATTGGGACCCTATATGGGTATCAATACTGTCAATTTGAACAAATACGCACGAAAGGTAATACCGATGGTAAATGGACGCAGTGCTGAGTTATTTATCGAGGGGGTGGCAACTTGTGAAGTCAGGTGTAACATGTTGGTTAAAGTCCCAATGAAATCAATGAAGTCTGTAAAGTCATTGGAAGTTTTGGCGAGTCCAACCTTGATCCCAGACTGCGGATTTTGTCGGAAATGTACTTCAGACTTCAATCATTACAGTAGGACTTCAATGAGACCTAAAGGGAACTAAATGAGGGCTTACAGAAATTCATGGGAACATGGGTAGCATGTGGAATTTCCTCAACTGAAGTCAGGAAAGCCTTGAATAACTAAGCAATCATTGAAGCTCCACTGCTCCCCTTCCAAGTCCAAATGTAGACTATGTAGCCTTCGAAGAGTTGCTACCCCCTCGCGATTTATGTTCCATTGTGATTGCCGACGATTGCATGATTATCCGAATTTTTTGGAACGCTTTCTGTTAGTATCGGAATAATGACAGTATCACTGACCGTGTAGGGTCAGCATTAGCCATCGGCAAAATGACCAACATTACAGAAACAGATATTAAAATTGCGAATTTGGCATGTGAGCATAAGGTTTACTATCATCTTCTGTCAATATTGAATTGATCTGATCTACCTTGATGTGACCACATTGGCTTTCGTGCACATCATCTCACATAGAATTTTCCTAGATAGTTTAATCTATAAACCTGGCATTCATGGTGAAAATAAGCAAGTGTCAACCTAACCACATTTTTAGCCTCATGCTAACCTAATCAGCCGCTAGGTTAGGTGACATTCAGATGAAAATCATAAGAGATAGAATGAGTTGGCCCACTCTTTGTCACTTTGTTGAGGATATAGCAAATCGATTGTGGTGAAATTTCATATGTGGTGGATGGCATGGAAACCACGTTATGAAGCTGGCATACACTATGGTTAGCATCGATGCCCCAAAACCATGCAAACATAATGGACCTCACCTAGCTTAACCTGACTATTTAATGACAACTGACAATTTGTGCTGAATTAATCTTTGACATACTGGTCCCTTTCAAAGCAGTGAAAGTTTATCGTCTTTGTTAATTTGTGTAACATTATTTAGTTAACTTTATTATTAAGCTTTCCTCGATTCCGTTACATGTTCGTAATTGAAGTTCTGTTTATTGTAGTTGCCATGTCGTACCGGACCACAGACAACGCATTCCCGACTCAACGTAGAACAAAACAAAAAATGTCTCATCAACATAAGCAGGCACAAGTTTTCTCTAGTCATCACCGGATTGACGAAAATCCTCCAAGCGATAAACGATATGGTAGGCGGCCAATAGCCTGAATCGATGAGTCTACTGGCAAAATATCTTTCTCCTTTGGTCATATTTACCATAATATCATAATATATAAAATTGCCTCATCTTCTTCGCAGAAACCTCATGGCTCCGACTTCGAAAAGAATATTTACGAATCTGAATTGATCATCTTAGACACAATCGAAAAATGCCTGAATGGAGTAAGTCACCTTTTGTAATTTGCATGGGGAAAGTTATTTTCTTGGAAGCAGTAGTTCTGAGTTTTTTTAGATATGGTAGAACCGTTTTTAAAATTTTTCAAATCCGTGCATACATGCTGTCCTATCGTTTTGCGAATTTCCACTTAAAAGTTCAAGATCATTTCTCTGAATTCTTCCTAAATGTAAAACCATGGAAACAATTTGAAGTAGGCCTTCACATGTCAATGTACGTGCACATTTATCAAGTTTTTGTAAACTGAGAAAATGTATTGTTGGAAATGTGAGAGAAATGATACATTTTGTTGCTCCAAAAGGGATAACTAGTTTAGATTTTAATTTGTGGAAAACTGTATTAATTGTGTACACTCAAGCTGGTTTTTTTAAAAGGTTTTCAATGATATTTGGCTTTGAAATAAATAGTTTATATAACAAGACTAACTTTTTTAAAGGAAAATTCTGGCCAAGTTCCCTCGCAACAAGTGAAAGACACAAGCCGGGTGGATGAAGCCGTTTATGTCAAGCAGCTATTGAAAGGGATTTGTCAATTCCTTAATTTGCCCAATGAAGGGGCCATGGTGGTACAGCTACGTATGCTGGCCTCCAAAGTTTTATTCGCTTTGAGTTTGAATCACTTCAATGCAGTGTTCAATCGAATTTCTGCTAGGTAAATGTTATTATTTCCGTTGTTACTAAGTTTCTGAATATTTCTTCATTTTTCGTTAATGTTTGATACCTTACGTAGGCTCCAAGAACTGTCCAATTGTGGAGAAGAAAATGCTGATTATAGCGACATTGAGTTGATTCAGCACATCAACGTTGATGGCGACAGACTTGTTCGACTGCTAAGTGGTAAGCTTATCAAAATTGAACCATTTTGGAGTGACCCGTCAGACTTTAGAACAACGTTTTCTAACCACTTCCAGAAACAATCACGAAATTCAGATGTTTGAAAAAAGGTGTCCATATAGTCATGATGAACAGTTTGGAAAAGGTGGAAAACTCGTTTTTTGAATGCCATTTCTGCTCAATTTTTTTTTACTGTGATTTTAATTGAATTTCATTTTCTGTCATAGGCAATTTGGAACTGGATGGATACGTACCCTCACGAATTTGCTGAATTGCAGAAAAAGCCTAACGAAGAATTGGCAGGTAAAAGCTTGTTTTTTGTTTGAAATTGCATTTGGCACAATCATAAAATGACTTGAAAGACGTCAGCTTGAAGAAAATGTTCTTTATTTGCTAGTAAATAATTGTATTTATGTTTGAAATACAAGATTTGAGTGAAAAGAAAGATTATACTCCAAGAGAAACATTACATTATAGAATGGATGTCCTCGAAGTACCATATCAGAATTTTTGGAGCAATAATAATGCTTTTTAGAGCGGTAATAATACTTTAACATTATGGTGTCATTACAGAGCATTGTGAAAAGCTTTTTGACTTGTTGGACAGCGTTGCCGAGAACAACAAGCGGAAAGTGACTGTGTGGCCATTACAAATAATGCTATTAATATTATATCCAGTAAGTATGTAAACCTCTGAATTGTGTCTTGTATGTCCATCTTTTTAAAACTGAATTATCGTCGTCTTGTTTCTACAGAAAATCTTGGAAGAAATTGTGAATGCAGATGCTGGCGCTCCAACATCCTCGCGGCATTATCGGAAGGTATGGAATAGTTTTTAATTTTAGTGCCCTTTCTGTCATGATTTTGATTTCCTTTTTACCTCTTTGTTTTGCATTATGTAGAAGCAGTTCATTGATCATCTGAAGCGTTCTTTAATTCCTCATGGTGCCCACAAGCAAGGTAAATGAATTTCTTGCAATTTTTTTCAATGTTAAACTTGTTCAGTATCAACATTTGAGAGAAATGTTTTTACTCGGTTATTCCAGTGATGGAAGCGGCAGCTATAACATGTGTTAAATTATGTAAAGCTTCGACGTACATTCAGCTTGATTGCAGCAACGTTGTTTTTGTTCTTGTCCAAGCAGTTATTAATGATCTCAAGGTTGGTTTCAGTTTTTCCTTTGCATTTTACATTAGTATTGCCCAAATTCTAATTTCTGCATTTGTTCTCTTTTATCTTACAGGGTTTGTTGTTTAATCCCAACAAGCCATTCTCACGCGGACAAAATAGTGTCTCCCAAGACATTGATCTCATGATCGATTGTTTTGTTTCGTGTTTTCGTATCTGTCCGCTTAGCAACGAACCCCTTAAAGTGTGCTTGAACCCAAATTCTTCGTCTCTCTACCATTTTGTGCTCATCAATTCATTGTACAGGTCAGTAATTGCTCAAATTGCTATGTGCTTTGTTCTCAACCACGTCCAGGTTGCATTTCAAATAAAATTTACTCGTGTTTGCATAAGTACACTTTCGTAAACTGCCACTGTACTATTTCAGGATAATCACACAACGGCGGCTTCAGTGGTGGCCCCAGATTAATTTGGTTTACAACAAGGCCCCGGAATTGAGGTCCATGTTCACCGACACACTTACCAAAGTTACTCAAGGCTTCATTAGCCATGCGCCACTGAGAATGATCCAAGTGCGTTCAATTTCACGATTTTCACTTGCAAAATTCACGTCTTCTAGTATATATTTATTTATATCGATTATTGAATATATATTGATTTATTTTGACGGAACTATTCCAGAGCTATTCCAAAGTCAAGGAAAAAGTCACTACCTTGAAATTTAAGGAGAAAGCGTCAGAAGAGACGCCTAGTTATCGCAACCTTTTGCTGTGCATGGTTCGGCTAATTCATGCCGATCCGTTGCTCATGCTAAACGTACGTTCTATTCTATTTCTGTAGAATTCGTTTGCATGGATGATTTAAATAATAGATTCAGATTTTGTTCGACATACGTGCTGTTTGTTCATAGTCAAGTCTTCTGTACCTTGTGCTGTTTTTTAATAAAATATTTATAATCAATTTATGTTTTTGAGATACTAAGATCACGATCAAAATACTTGTAATATTTTTTATAGTCACGACGTTTCGTGGACTTAACTACTTCTTCAGGTGCTATATGACAATTTGAAATATAACGGCTTAAAGTTACACTAACCATACTACATTTACAATAAAAATATAACAGGTGGTTCATGTTTATTCCTATACCTCTGTAACCTATGGGTTTGCCACCCATTATATTTTTATTGTAAATGTAGTATGGTTGTTTATGTAACTTTAATCTGTTATATTTCAAATTGTTTTATAGCACCTGAAGAAGTGGTTAAGTCCAAGAAATATCGCGGCAATTAAAAAATTATTCAAGTATTTTGATCGTGATCTTAATATCTCAAGTTCTTACTACACCGATCACTGAGAAGATGTCTATAAATTTCGATGAATTTATGTATTCCTTGCCTTTCCTAGAATCAAGGAAAAGCTGGTCATGAGATACAGAGCAGCACTCTGGAGCTCATCAACGGTCTCGTGTCCCTGGTTCACCAACCCAACATGTTGGATGTGGCTCAGGAGGCCATGGAGGCACTGCTCGTCTTGCATCAGCCTGAAAAGATCGAAATGTGGAACCCGGAAGCCCCTATAAATACATTTTGGGACGTAAGGTAAGCGTAGCGATCGTATCGAGCATTTGCCGAATTTGGTCAGGGTTTAGTTAACCAATGCTCCAGCACTTGACTCAGGGTTCCCACAACCTGGATAAACCTGGAAAGTCAGGGAAGATATAAGATTTGACCTGGAATTTTTATGATCAAAATTATACTAACAAAAATATGCCCATAAACTTGCTAAATCATGATTCGAAAAGATTAAAAACACATTAGTTTAAAATATGTAACTTTAAAACCTCTCAAAGTAGCTGTGTTAGGTGAATCCATGCAGACATTTAGGGTAGGTAGTATGAAGGCACCAATTTAACTTGTGCCTGAGGAATTCCCCTAAGAGAAGCAATCTATCAATTTGATAATTAAGTCAAATTTCCTCATAAAAGGAGCAGAGACAAAAATGAATTATTTTATTGCTGTTGATAAAGAAATTGCCAAAGCTGTTCAGGAAATATAAGTTAGCTTACTATTCCAACTAAGTTTTTATTGAAGTTACAAATGTTTTCAACTGTTCACTTTCCATTTTTTTTTTACCATTTTACTAGCAATAAACATCTTTGCAAAGTAAAAATAACGTATAGTTATGAAATGTTGATTTTTAATGGTGATGGAAAAATTCAAAAATGACCTGGAAAAACCTGGAAAGTCAGGGAATTTCGTTCTCAAAAAAATGTGGGAACCCTGTGACTATTCGGTAACCTGATCACGTACAAGCTTCTCCTAAAATTAACTCAACTTTTCACGTGCAATTTTTTTTTCCCAGTTCGCAGGTTTTGTTTTCCATCTCCCAAAAACTGATTCAGCACCAGATCGTCAACTACACCGAAATCTTGAAGTGGCTGAGGGAGATCTTGGTCTGCCGCAACACGTTTCTGCTTCCCCACAAAGAGTATGCCAACGTCGGCAGCAACGTTGCCATTTGCAAACAGGCCCACATTAAACTGGAGGTCAGTCGCGTCAATTCCGCTTGGTCTGAGCTTTGCCACGCCGGTCAGCGACTGACGAGATTTTTCTGGAATGCAGGTGGTGTTTTTCATGTATTTGTGGAGCATCGACATCGACGCTGTCCTGGTTGCCATGTCGTGCTTTGCTCTCCTCTGCGAAGAAGCCGATATCCGCTGCGGTTCCGACGAACTTAGCGTCACTTATCTTCTGCCAAATTACCACGTGTATCAAGAATTAGCAGCCGCAAGCACCGTCCTCACCACCGGTAAGTCTTGATAACTTTGCAAATTGCTTCGAGCCTTTATGCATCTTTTTTCATTTTCGGTTTAATTATTTTGTACGTTGGCAAAGAGTTTCAATGGCATCAGCTCGAATGCTTCACCATGCTTTTTCACATTTTAGTTGCCTTAGTTTGCCACCTTAGCCACTGCAGCCACCAGTCGGATTTTGATTTGTTTTGTTTTTTCACGCAACACGTGCAGGCTCAGTAGTTTTGCTGCTGTTATGTTTTCAGTTTTTATTTCGCCGCTCGCTAGCAGCTCCCGTAGGTCTGCCGTGGCTTATGCTAGCTATTGTGGAATTTTAAGTGTCGTTCTCGTGTGACCATTTGAACCAGTGAAGGGTTCGTTCTCTAACAGAATCTGCACGTCGATTTCCCACAGGAAGAGCGGCCCTGCAGAAGAGGATCATGGCCTTGCTTCGCAAAATTGAACACTGCACGCAAGGGTGTTCACAGGTTAGACAAATTTTTGTGTTAGTTGAAATACTGATGGATGGTTGACAAAATGAGCTGTTTGATTTGGTACAAAATTTGCCAGCATGTCTGGACCGACTGTTTTCATTGATCTTTTAATATAAATCACACGATACTTTATTAGCAGATACTCCCATGCCTTTTAAAAATGTTTAGCTATGATAAGGATGTCATAAAGTAGTTTTCATTTGAGCTGCTTCCTTATCAGGGTAATCTTGTATTGTAGTGATATTTTATTTTTGTCAATGACAGTTTTTATTTTTGCGAAGGCTGGGATGGTTCCTGTATCTGAGTTGTTGTTGAAGATTAATATTTAATGCTGCTGGCAGCAAAAGCATGTTGTGCCGGTCAAAATTCATAAAAATTTACTTCCCAAGGACTAAAAAACTCCCCCACCTTCTCTGGCATTTGCATCTATCTTATCTTTTATGCAGCTTATCAATTTCGAAAGCCATGTGTAATCCCCCAAATTATCTCCAATTTTTGGAAAATGCCCATCTGGGTTCTGTATTAAACATTTCATGAGAGATTTTTGTGGCGCAATGCCTTCCGGAAAACGCCTTGAGAAATTGCAAATGTCGGCAAAGGTAGGAACATCTCGACTTCAGAGAATAAAAATCGCAAATTGTTATGAAAACAAAGTCGCTCTGCTAAAAATGTAGCAGTTTCAGTTGCATGAGAATTATTAACCGATAACAATAGTGAGGAAACTTTTCTATTTTTGTGTAGTTCTTTTTAATGTAACTCGCTTATTTTTGACTAAATATGTGCAGGCCTGGGAAGATACATTTTTAAATTGGGACCAGGTGACCAAAGTGCTAGTCAGCTACCCAAAGGCAAAGTTGGATGAAGGACAGATCAGCGAAGGGTTTCATCGAACAGTTGGGAAGCGAAGAGCCTCCCACCAAAACACAGACCATGAGTTGGAGGTAAATAACAACCCACTAACCAAAATGCTATTATTGGTCTCTTGAGTTCATGCCTGACGTCTCACTTGCTGCATTTAGGATCAGATCAATGAGTGGGCCAACATGACTGGCTTTCTGTGTTCCCTCGGAGGAGTCTGCCTGCAGAAAAAGTCGCCTGCCAGAATGACCATGACGAGCTCATCACTCGGCCTGGAAATGAGGAAGACGAGCATGCTTGCTGCCGGAGTTCAGGATGTCCAGTACTGCCCAGTTACTCAGTAAGAACTTTTAGCTATTCGTTTTATTGCACATTTTCTCCAATATTACACCTTGTTTAGAATGCTAAGAGGGAGAAATGTTGTTTACGGGAGCTCAGAATTTGTTTATCTGATGCTTTCCATCAGTTAATTTACACAGGAATAAATATGCAGGAAATACTGAAATTCAATTATTTCAATGTTATTTCCAACTAAATATATGATTTTCTACGCATGTACTGGTTTGCAAATGCAATTTCGTCAGTGTGCTTTTTTTTTATTTTTCCCAAATAATCATTAAAGTTTATTCCAGATTCGTCGGTCAGTTGCTTCGTCTCCTGGTTTGCAACAATGAGAAATTTGGGACTCACATACAAAAACACGTCAAGGAGTTGGTGGCTCATGAAATGAGCCCGGCGCTCTATCCGATCCTGTTCGACCAAATTAAGGCCAGCCTGGACAAATATTTTGATTCTCAGGGACAGGTTGGTGAAAATCCCCACTTCTGTTCCCATCAATTTGAATTTGTTTTCAGACATTCAACTATTACCATTTCTTGCCATTGAAATGGTAGGTGCAAGTCAACGACGTCAACACACAGTTCATTGAACACATTATCTTCATCATGAAAAACGTGCTGGAAAGCAAAACAGAACAGCCATCCGAGCATTTGGGAGTGACTAGCATCGAGGGGATGATGTTGGGGATAGTCAGGTATGTCGATCTCATAAATTGGGCTTAAAACAATTTTTTGCCATCGGAATTATTTCTCTTTATACGGATATTTTTGAAACATGTTGACTTATTGGTGTGATTGTCAGAAAAGATTTTTCGCTAAAAATAACTAGTGTGTAATGCCAGCTCCTTCGATTTCGCCTGCTTATATTAAATGTTATTTCTGGTCTAGTTTTTTAAACAAAAAAGGGCCTTAAGTATTCTCTTGAATATTAATATTTCTAAAAAAGTCTTCAAAATTGCTTTAGGACTTCATATTTTTTTTTGCAAATTTCGCCTACAGCGTTCTCTTAAATGTTAATTTGCAGGCATGTCTCTCATGTCATTTTTTTAGAATTTTTTTGTGGTCTAGTTTTTGTAAAAAATTTTGCCTCCGGCGTTCTCAATTCTAAAATTACACGGGATCGCGGTGAATGAAAATGCGGATTTTATTTCTAAAATATTAGATGAAAATTGTGAAACAAATCAGATATATGCACGTGAAACAAGTTTAAAAATATTAAATACATGTACTTGAATGAGCAATGTCTGGAAAATATGTTAATTTTACTTACATGTGATATTTTTTATTTGATAACTCTGGGAAATTGATCAGATTTGGTCAGGGAAAGTCATGAACCCTGTATAGGCATACCCGTATAATTCTTACGTGGTAATTTTTCGTACCCAGATATGTTCGCCACTTGGACACCACAGTCCACGCGCTTCACATCAAAACGAAACTTTGTCAGCTGGTCGAAACGATGATGCAGAGGCGAGACGACCTGGCTTTCCGCCAAGAAATGAAATTCCGCAACAAGATGGTGGAGTATCTCACCGATTGGGTGATGGGAAACTCGCACCAGATAGCACCTCCGAGCACGGGAGATGTGAGCACCATTACTCGTGATTTGGATCAGGCGTGCATGGAGGCCGTTGCTGCCCTACTCAGGGGACTTCCTCTGCAGCCGGAAGAGAGCGACCGAGGTGACCTCATGGAGGCAAAATCTCAGCTTTTTTTGAAGTAAGTCGAGCATCTAACGTCAAGTCTCAACAGCAATCTTCCAAAAGTCACTTTAGATGGTTTTCTAATTAGTGGTTTCATCTTTGCTTAGATATTTCAGCTTGTTTATGAATCTCCTGAATGACTGCAGCGAAGCCTTGGAACCGGAGAAAGACAACTTGAGGCAACGAGAGCATTCCTCCAAACTGAGCACGCTTCGCAATGCAACCATTCAAGCCATGTCCAACTTGTTGAGCGCTAACATCGACAGTGGACTCATGCATTCCATTGGTTTGTCATAATTCTGTTTTTGCATGAAGAATATGCGAGAGAATAGATGAGGTAGGGTTGATACTGTCAGGGAAATGTGGACATTTGAATTTCAAATTTGAATTTCAATTCAATAAATTACACCTATAATTCGTTATTTCCAATAGAGTTTTACAAAAATTTCGCGTACTGTGAGCTAAAATCCATCGTAGAAATTGTTCAAATTGAGGGACAATTTCTTTGGTTGGTCAAGGAAACAGTTTGTTAAGTGTTCCTATATTTTACTGCAAATTGCCATGGCAAAAAAAATATAGCAGGTACTGTCTAATATTCATAATTAAATGATTTGATTTTTCTAAAAATTTCGCCTGCTTATATTAAATCTGTTACTTCCGGTCTAATTTTTTTAAAACAAAAAAGTGCCTACAATATTCTCTTGAATATTCATATTTCTAAAAACGTCTTCAAAATTGCATTAGGACTACATTTTTTTTGCAAATTTCGCCTATGGCGTTCACTTAAATGTTAATTTGCTGGCATTGCTCTCATGTTAATATTAACACCCAAATAATTTTTCTAGAATTTTTTTGTGGTCTAGTATTTGTTAACAGTTTGCCTATGGCGTTCTCAATTCTCAAATATATGCAGGGACCCGGCGAAATCTCAAAATTAAAAGAAGCTAATATTTAAACTTGAAAGCATGATGACGTAATGCTATCTTATATATACATTAATTTGATCAAAACTCATTTTGCCAGTGCAATTTCTTAATTGTAAATTTAGCTATCATTTTCAGCATTGCCGCAAATAGCAAAATTTAAAAAATTTGAAAACCCCATTTTCACATCTAACTGACTCGGTACATTTGAAATTTAGGCCTTGGCTACCACAAGGATTTACAAACAAGAGCTGCTTTCATGGAAGTTTTGACCAAGATCCTTCAACAAGGAACGGAATTTGATACTTTGGCTGAGACCGTCCTGGCAGACCGTTACGAGCAGCTTGTTCAGTTAGTTACGATGATCGGCGATAAAGGAGAACTGCCCATTGCCATGGCCTTGGCCAGTGTCGTAATGACCCCGCAAATGGTAGGTTGCTTGTACCTTTCATCTACTCATACTTCAACTAAATGCTTTGAAAATTTCCCGCCTTTCATTATTAATGTTTCTTCTGCCAGGATGAATTGGCCCGTGTTTTTGTTACCCTGTTTGATGCAAAACATCTTCTGGCGCCTCTTTTGTGGAACATGTTTTATAAAGAGGTACGGTTTCATCTGTTTGGAAATTCATTTCATCTTACAAAGTTGCAAACGCCATTAGTGAGAGTTTGATAACTCGGTCTGTGTTTTCATCAGGTGGAAGTGTCAGATTGCATGCAGACCCTGTTTCGGGGAAACAGCCTTGGCAGCAAGATTATGGCGTTTTGCTTCAAGATCTACGGCGCTAGTTATTTGCATAATCTCCTCGAACCGTTGATTCACCCGCTGGTTGATCAGATTGGTGTCAGCTATGAAGTGGATCCTGCTAGGTAGGCAAGGCTCGGTTATCTTTGCAGCACGGATTTGCTCCTCACAATCCGGAGATGAGAGGACGTGTGCATTTATTTAACCTGTTTAACTAGATTGGAAACTAGCGAAGATCTGGAGGATAACCGGCGAAATCTCATGCAATTGACGCAAAAGGTGTTCAACGCCATCGTTTCTTCTTCGGATCGCTTTCCTCCGCAGCTGCGAAGCATGTGCCATTGCCTGTATCAGGTGTTGAGCAAGCGTTTCCCGCAGGTTCCCCACAATAACATCGGCGCTGTAGGAACGGTGATTTTCCTGCGCTTCGTCAATCCGGCTATCGGTAAGTCGGCAGAAAGGAATTCCCGTTTCTTAACTTATCTTCTGCAGCATTCATATTAACACTTGCTTCTTCAGTCTCCCCCTACGAAACTGGCATAATAGACCAACAACCGACCTCTCAGATCAAGCGCGGCTTAATGCTGATGTCGAAAATTCTCCAGAACATCGCAAACCACGTGGAGTTCAGCAAAGAGCAGCACATGCTGGGCTTCAATCAGTTCCTCAGGGCGAATTTCGAGTCCGGGCGCCGGTTCTTCATCACCATCGCTTCCGACTGCGAAACCGTGGACCAGGCCAGCCACAGCATGTCTTTCATCAGCGACGCTAACGTGCTGGCACTGCATCGCCTGCTGTGGAATCACCAGGAGAAAATAGGAGATTATCTTTCCAGCAGCAGGTAATGCTCCAAAATGACTTATACTCATCCAGTATGCTGGTTTGGTTGGTTATTGCTAACCTCGCTGCTATCTGTAGGGACCACAAAGCGGTCGGAAGAAGGCCCTTCGACAAGATGGCAACCCTTCTGGCTTACCTTGGACCTCCGGAGCATAAACCGATAGATTCACAGTGAGTAGATGTGTAACTTGAGAGCTAATTGAGTGTGACTCCTGTTAGCATGACAATCAAGGGATCTGAAAGACCTGAAAAACATGGAAAAATGCAAAGGAAATTGGAAAAGCCTATAAAAGCTTGGGAAATGATTGATTTTGAAAAAAGTCAGGGAAATTCAACATATCAATGATGCAATTTACATAGCTAGATAACACAAAAAAGCCAGAGATGAAAAGCAATTCTGTAGAAGAAATTAATAATGAAGTTGTCAATATAATTCAAATTTGCTCTTTCATAACGTAACAGTGTCTAGTGGACTTTAATGTACTGGAAATATTTCAATTTCAAATTAATTATTCTGAAAAGTACTCTAAAAATACCAGTGTGACCTCGTGTCTGGATCGCGCTGTCTGAAAATGATGACCAGTAATGACATGCATGGAAATCGGTGGAAAAACATATCGTATGGGTCTGGTTTTAAAAAAAATGTCATCATTTGATGTTAAGTTTCTCTGCAAATTTAGCTTGCGGCGCTTTTAAATTATTAATCCAACTAAACAAATTCGCCTATGGCGTTTGTTGTTTGTTAATAGTACGCCTGTTACTAAATTTTTTACGCACATAATTGAGGCATAAAATCGAACGTTTGATTTATTTTTACTAAAATTTCTGGAAATTGGGGCACAATTTCGGTGATGTACCCCGATCTTGAAAAATGCTGTATATCCCCTGGTGAGCATATAATTGATATAAAGAATTGTTTATACTACATTTTTTATATTGGAAAAAAATAAAATTTTATACTGGAAAAATGAAATTACAGTTCAGTAGACACCCTGTAAATTTGTATTTGATCTCCTGTTTATATATATTGGCAATAAATTTAGCATTTCTTACGTTGGCATATACAATATTTTTGCATGTCAGTGGTCTCGGTAGGCAGGTCAATTTGTTCTAAACATGGAAATGTCAGGGAAGTTGAAAATTTCATCTCTGGGGAAACCCTTAATAATGTTGCAATTGTCTGAGGAGTTTGGTAGGCATCAATTTTTTCCTTTTTTTTCAAAAAGGATAAATAGCCAACTTTTCTTGCTTATTCCAGATGGAGCAGCGTCGACATGACAAGCACGAAATTTGAAGAAATCATGAGCAAGCATAATATGCACGAAAAGGACGAGTTCAAGTCGATTAAGAGCTTGAACATCTTTTATCAGGCAGGCACATCCAAGGCGGGGAACCCGGTGTTCTATTACATTGCCAGGCGATACAAGTAAAGCTCATTTTGATTTTGAGACACGAGCACTTCCATTTTTTAAGTTCATTTATCTCAATTTGTGTGCATTGCTTCTGCCCTATGAAGGATCGGCGAGACCAATGGAGACCTGCTGATCTACCACGTGATTCTCACCCTGAAGCCATTCTGCAACAAACCGTTCGAGCTCGTCGTGGACTTCACTCACGCGATCGCCGATAACAGGTTTAGGGTAAGTGAGAGGCAAGGCTTGTCGCGCGACAAATACGAGGCTGGGGGGCGCCTTTGCCTTAACTTTTTTCCCAATTTCTGGTATTACAGACAGAGTTTTTGCAGAAGTGGTTTGTGGTTTTGCCGGATTGTGCTTATGAAAAGATTCAGGCCGCTTACATCTACAACTGCAACTCGTGGGTGCGCGAATACACCAAGTTCCACGATCGCATCCTGGCTCCACTCAAGGGCAACAGGGCTTTGATTTTCATCGACACGCCGCAGAGGCTCAACGACTACATCGACCCTGATCATCAGAAGCTACCTGGTGCAACCCTAAATCTGGATGAGGATTTGAGGGTTTTCAATAACGCATTGAAATTGTCGCATAAAGACACGAAAGTTACAATTAAGGTAGGGGAGCTTAACCTTCAGGAAAAATACAAAAATGGAGAATTAGGGCGAATTTGCTTTCATGCTATATTATTATTAGGTCGGTCCAACTGCTATTCAAGTCACTTCTGCCGAAAAAACCAAAGTCCTGAGTCACTCTGTGCTGTTGAACGACGTCTATTATGCCTCAGAAATCGAAGAAGTTTGCCTGGTTGACGATAATCAGTTCACGCTGACAATTGCCAACGAAAGCGGTCCACTGCCTTTCATCCATAACGACTGCGATAGCATCGTTCAAGCCATAATTCACATTCGCACCCGCTGGGAACTCTCTCAGCCCGTAAGCACACTGAAGTGCATTCACAAAGGTTCGCTTTATGTAATACAGACCTTCAATATGCAATAAATTGTTCGTTTGGATTTTCAGGATTCAGTGACCGTGCATCAAAAAATAAGGCCCAAAGATGTTCCCGGTACACTCCTCAACATGGCGCTTCTGAATTTGGGCAGCTCAGATCCCAACTTGCGAACAGCAGCTTACAATCTTCTTTGTGCACTAACAGACACTTTCAACCTGAAAATCGAGGGGCAGCTACTGGAAACATCGGGTAAGAGAACTGTCTCAAGATGCCCATCTTGTGTTACTTTCTGTTGTTACTCTGCCATTTGATACTAGCATCATTTTGCACTGCGTTACAGGCCTATGCATCCCTTCCAACAACACGATTTTCATCAAGGCCATCAGCGAAAAACTGGCGGTCAATGAGCCGCATCTCACCTTGGAGTTCTTGGAGGAATGCATCCAAGGATTCGCTGCCTCCAGCATCGAACTGAAGCATCTCTGTTTGGAATACATGACTCCGTGGCTGCCCAACTTAACAAGGTAAGAATTTTAAAAAAAAAACATGGTTTGGTTGAAGGCAGTGAGGTTTATTACTTCTGTTTCCTAGGTTTTGTAAGCAGTCTGACGACAGCAAAAGGCAGCGAGTGGCCATGATTCTCGACAAACTTATAACCATGACCATCGAAGAGATGGAGGTTGGTAGAACATGCATTATGTTTTAACATTCATTCCGTCAGGAAAAGTCAGGGAAATGTGGACATTTTGCCCAAAGTTGTGGACATTTTTAGTTCAGTTGTGTGAAAAACACCCTATAAATTACAGCTATAATTCGTTATTTCCAGTAGTTTTTCAAAAAGTTCGCCTACGGCGTTCCCTCTTAAAGAAACGAGCTAAAATCCATTTTAGAAATATGTTTAAATTGAGGGACAATTTCTTGGGTTGGTCAAGGAAACAGTTTGTCAAGTGTTCCTATATTTTACTGCAAATTGCAATTAAGATCTGAATTTTCTAAAGGTTTCGCCTGCTTATATTAAATCCCTTATTTCTGGCATAGTTTTTTTAAACGAAAAAGGGCTTACAGTATTCTCTTCAAAATTGCACTAGGACTACATTTTTTTTCAAATTTCGCCTCTGACACGTTCTCTTTAATGTTAATTTGCAGACATTTCTCTCATGTTAATATGAACACCCGTGTGGTCTAGTTTTTGTAAAAATTTTGCCTATGGCGTTCTCAATTCTGAAAATATACGCCGTGACGTGGCGAATGAAAATGTCAATTGTTTTTTCAAAAATATCAGAGGAAAATTGTGAAACAAATCAGATATACGAATGTGAAAAAAACGAGTGTGGAAAATAAAGTTAATTTTACTTACATGTGATATTTTTTATTTGATAAATCAGGGCAATTGATCAGATTTGGTCAGGGAAAGTCAGGCAAATTAAGTTGCAAATTTTGGTATGAACCCTGTAAATGCAAATGCTGCCTAATGCTAATGTATCTCGTGAACCGGTTCATCGTTACAGATGTATCCATCGATTCAAGCAAAGATCTGGGGAAACATTGGTCAGGTGGCCGATCTCATCGACATGGTGTTGGACAGCTTCATCAAGCGCAGCGTAACTGGTGGCCTCGGTTCCACGAAGGCGGAAATCATGGCCGACACTGCAGTTGCACTGGCATCAGCCAACGTTCAGCTAGTGGCGCCCAAAGTACTGTGCCGCCTTTGTAGAGTAAGTGCCTTGAACACATGATAATTTTTCATTCTAATATCATTGTTGGTAAATTACAAACTTTTTGTAACGTATTGTAGGTGATTGAGAAAACCTGCACGTCTCCTACTTCCACGTTGGAGCAACATTTGATGTGAGTAAATTCACTTTTCTGCGTAGTAAATTCGGTGCCAAGAATAAGCTTTAAAATCAACCTTGTCAAGTTACGATACCAAATCAAGAAGCCTTTTTGTTTATTTTATAATTAATTATTGATACGTCATATAACAACAGGGTTCTTAACGTGAGGGAAAGTTTGACATTCTGACCATTAAGCCAGGGAAATTCATGTCTGGAAATTTGTTGTGGCGCAACTATTGTTATTAGTATAAGTATCTCATGAATAGCATTAGAAAAGCTGTATTTGTGATCTATTTTTTTCTAAAAATTTCGCCTACCACGTTTTCATTATCATTAATTTTCCTTATCATAAATTCACTTAAAATGCAATATTTTTGTTGAAAAAAAATTTCGCCTATGGCGTTTCTGTCATTTCAAAAAACTTTTCAATATTTCAAAGATGAAGTCCTCAAAGATGCAGTGTTTTAGATCCAGTGGTTTCAATCACTAGTGTTCACATCATTATTAATATTAATACACTAAAAATTCAATATTTCGTTGCAAATTTTGTTATGAACCATAAACTTAAGCAACTTGTGGCCTGTGTCATCGATGGTGTTCTAGTTTTTGGTAAAATACACGAAAAATGCTGATTTTTTTGTGTCTCCAAATCTTTTCAGGTGGGACGACATAGCAATCCTGGCCCGTTACTTGCTCATGTTGTCCTTCAACAACTGTTTGGACGTTGCCAGTCACCTGCCCTATCTCTTCCACATCGTCACCTTCCTGGTCTGCACTGGGCCCGTCTCGCTACGGGCTTCAACCCATGGGCTGGTCATCAACATCATTCATTCGCTGTGCACCTGTACGAAACCAGCTTTCGGAGGTTGTGCTTTGTTCTCTTTATTTGATCAGGTTCGCTTGGCAAGCAATGAATGCGAGATCGTAATGTTTTTATACGATTTCTGTGCTGTACAGAAGAGACGAAGAGGGTTTTGCGGCTCAGTTTGGACGAATTTTCTCTGCCAAAGTTTTACCTTCTGTTCGGCATCAGCAAGGTCAAATCTGCCGCGGTCACTGCCTTCCGGTCGAGCTACCGCCTGGGTGACAGGCAAGCTGACAGGTCCTTCTGCTCGACGCCGGATCAGGAGAGGATGAGCCTGGCTTCGCTTGAAGCCATCACTGATGCTCTCTTGGAAATTATGGAGGTAAGCTTGGGGACTCCAAAATTAAATTCCGTAACTGTAACTCAGCTATTGACACTGGCAAAAAATATTTGACTCTTGAACACTAACGTAAAAGACTGAACATTGCATTTCAGACCTGCATGGGCGATATTCCCAACTGCGACTGGCTGCAGAAGTGGACCACCCTTTCTAAAAGTTTCGCATTCCGCTACAACCCTGCCCTGCAGCCTCGCGCCCTCATTGTTTTCGGGTGTATCAGCAAAACCGTGAGTGATCAGGAGGTCAAGGGACTGCTACGTATCATGGTTAAGGTAAATAATGCATAATGGACTTAATTATTAATCTTGTTTGTTATATACTTTCTTGATCGAAGTTTAATTTGGCCAATTGAAAATTGGATTTGCAGGGTTTATACCATCGGGGAAATGTAATGTGGTCAGGGAAAGCCAGAAAAATCTTGTCATTTTAACCATTAAGTCAGGGAACTTTGGTAATGTCTCTAAATTTGTTGTGGCACAACTATTTTGACTGGTATAAGTATCTCATGAAACGCATTAGAAAAGCTGTATTTGCGATCTACTTTTTCTAAAAAATTCACCCACGGCGTTGCAGTATCAATTCTTATCATTGTCATTAATTCTTCATAGGAAAAATTCACCTAAAATGCATTATTTTTGTTTGTTAAAAAAATTTCGTATATGGCTTTTCCTCCAAAAAGTGTCTGGGAAACCTGAAAAGTTAGGGAAATTCAATTGAAGATTTGGCTAGCCATCATGACAGAAAAATATAAAAAATAGTTAATTGTTGGGGTGCAGATAAAGTTAATTTTAAATACTTGTGATATTTTTTATTCGAAAAGTCAGGGAAATTAATCAGATTTGGTCAGGGAAAGTCAGGGAAATTGAGTTGCAAATGTTGGTATGAATCATGATTTAGCTAATCACGATTTTTTTCTTTCGGATTTTTAGGCCCTGGAGTCATTTAACGATATTATCTTAATCGATGCTATCGTCATGTGCTTAACAAGGCTGCAACCTCTGCTTTCACCTGTAAGTTGGCGTTGTGTCGATTGTTGCTTGCAATCGAGCCATATCTGAATTTGTTCTAATTTTTCGTCCGAATTCCATGGTTTTAGGAATCTCCAATCCATCGTGCCTTGTTCTGGGTTGCCATCTCGGTGCTCCAGTTGGACGAACAAGCATTGTATGCGTCCGGCTTGGCGCTTCTCGAGCAGAACTTGCACACGCTGGATTCTCAGGGCTCGTTTGATCACCAGGTTAGTCGATCTTGAGTCGAAAACTTAACTTTGTTCCTGTTAACCTCACGTTCTCTTACAAGCATTTCTCCTTAATAGTCTCTGGAGGTGGTGATGTTGGGCACAAGGGAGCCACTGGAGTGGCATTTTAAGCAACTGGATCATACGGTTGGCTTAAGCTTCAAGGCGAATTTTCACTTTGCACTCGTGGGTCACCTACTGAAAGGATTCCGTCACCCGACGCCAACCACTGTCTCTCGCACCTCTCGTGTGCTCAACATGCTCTTGGGGATTGTTGCTAAGCCGCATAGACGGGACAAGTTTGAGGTGTCTGGCGAAAGCGTGGCTTATTTAGCAGGTAAGCATTTATAAGATAACCCTGCTCTGGAAAAATAATCTGTTATTTATGTTTAAATAACTATAAATGTAATTTATGGCGAGACAGGGTTCACACCGTCAGGGAAAGTCGGGGAAATAAAATGTGGTCAGGTAAAGTCAGAGAAATGTGGACATTTTGCCCAATTGGTTATTTCCAGTAGTGTTTCAAAAATTTTGCCTAAGGCTTTCCCTTTTAAAGAAACGAGCTGAAATCCATCGTAGAATCATGTTCAAATTGAGTGACAATTTCTTGGGTTGGTCAAGGAAACTGTCAAGTGTTCCTATATTTTATTGCAAATTGTCGTGGCAAAGCAAAATATAGCAGGTACTGTCTAAAATTTGCCAGCTTCTTTTTGCCAGTATTAAATCTATTATTTCTGGTTTAGTTTTTTTAAAGCACAAAAGGGCCTACAGTATTCTCTTTAATATATTAATATTTCTAGGAATTTCTTCAAAATTGCATTAGGATTACATTTTTTTTACAAATTTCGCCTATGGCGTTGATTAAAATTGTGAAAAAATCAGATATATGCATCTGAAAATTTGTTTAAATATTAGACACATGTACTTTAATGGGCAAAGTGTGGAAAATAAAGTTAATTTTACTAACATCTGATATTTTTTATTTGATAAGTCAGGGAAATTGACCATATTTGGTCAGGGAAAGTCAGGGAAATTGAGTTGCAAATTTTGGTATGAACCCTGCGAGAGCATCTATCGCTTTTGATGCCGTAAATGTTGTGACTTCTGTAATTGTGAAATAGAGCAGTTATGTAATATTTCTTTATTTTGCAGCCTTGGTACCGACGTCGGAGGAGGTTCGAAGCAGGTGCCACTTGAAACACAATATCTCCAGATCGACTTCCGAGTGCGGATCGGTGGACAATTTTCCAATAGGCGTTCACTTGAACACAGTTAGCCTGCCCACTTCCACATCGCCACTTCAGTCACCCGGGACAAGCCCTCACCGGGGCCATTCACCCAGTGGACAACAGCCGCAGGGCCCCTTCACGCCGCTGAGCAGGCGGCAAAAGAGCTGGGACATTCTCGACCAGTCGACCATGTCACAATTGCAGAAGCAGACGCAGCAGGTAGGGGTAATGCCATTTATCAGCTAGCAGTCAAAACGAAATGTGAAGAATTGATAAAGTTAATTTGTCTGAGGTACTTGCATAGGGTAAGATGGTCGCTTGCGTGAATGCATCACATTGCTCATCAGCTAGGATTCATACCGTCAGGGGAAGTCATGGAAATGAAATTGGTCAGGGAAATCTTGACATTTTGACCCTTAAGTCAGGAAAATTCAGGTGTAAGTCAGCGAAATTCATAATGTCTGGAAATTTGGTGTGGCACAACAATTTTGATTGGTATAAGTATTTCACGAAAAGTTGTATTTGTGATCTACTTTGTATAACAATTTCGCCTGCAGCGATTTCATTATCATTTCTTATCATCAATTCTCCTTATGAAAAAAAAACACCTAAAATACGTTGGTTTGGTTGTAAAAAAATTTCGCCTACGGCGTCTCCATCATTATGAAAAAAAATTTCATATTTTGAAGATGACCTCAAAAATGCAGTGTTTGAGATTAGTGGTTTCAACCACTAGTGTTTGCATCGTTATTAATATTAATACACTAAAAATCCAATATTTCTTGTAATTTTTCAAAAAATTAACCAGTGGCAGTCTCTTAATTATTAATATTATTATTTCTTCTTACAAAAATGTGGGCCAATTCCATCATTTCGTGATCAGATCTTTAAGTTGTAAAATATCCGCCATATCATTATGGTATGTTTGCTAGGATCAAATCTGTTAGAATTGTATCTTGAAATTGCCTGGAAATTTTCTGAAAAGTGTCTGGAAAACCAGAAAAACCGGGGAAATTCAATTGAAGATTTGGCTAGTCATCCTGGCAGAAAAATACCAGAATTAGATAATTGTAGTGTTACCGATGAAGTTAATTTTAAGAACATGTGACATTTTTTATTTGATAAGTCCCTGAAGTTAATCAGACTTGGTCAGGGAAAGGCAGGGAAATTGAGTTGCAAATTTTGGTATGAACCAGTTATAAATAGAAATACATGTAGTTTACCCAATATACGGGAGCTTCCTGCATTCAACTTTGAAATGGTTTTTTGCGCTTCCGGCCTTATCTCTACACAGTTAACGATTCTTGATTCCCGTAGGTTTGCACGAAGGATCCCAAAAGTTGGCGCAGTTTGGACTTGGATCCTCAGAGCCGACCATTGTTCAAAACGCAGCGCAGCAGCTCAATGCCAACGCCAAAGTCGCAGAAGAGCATGGACACCTCCTCTTCGTCTTCCCCCTCGCTGTCCTCCAAAGGCCCCACGCTGAACGAGGCATCCAATAGCCCTACGTCCAAGGATCGCAGTGCACGAGTGTCGATTTCCAATGACAACAACGTCCTGCTGAACCCCGACGTCATCATGGATTCTCCCACCCAAGCCCTGTTGCTCACTGTTTTGGCCACGCTCGTTCGCAACACTACGGACGAGAACGAGATGCGGATTTTGTACGAGTACCTGGCCGAGGCATCGGTGGTCTTTCCAAGAGTGTTTCCTGTCATGTAAGCATTGCCCTTTCTTGTATTTAACCTGGTTCCGAGCCCTATTCCATCAGATGATTCCCGGACGGTTTATCGCCAGCAATTGATTGTGAGACAATTTATAGCGTAGGACAGTTTATCGCCGGAATTAAAGTGGGCAAACTTCAGTTCGGGCTTGTTGAGCTTGAGTTAGAACTTGAGTTAGAACACCATTTCGAACCGTTACACCATATTCAAGTTCAAACTGGTGTTTGAAGTCGATCTCAAGTTCGACTTTGAATTAAAGTTGAGATTGACAAGTTCGACCTTGAGTCATAGTTGAGGTTGACAAGTTCGACCTTGAGTCAAAGTTGAGGTTGGCAAGTTCGACCTTGAGTCAAAGTTGAGGTTGGCAAGTTCGACCTTGAGTCAAAGTTGAGGTTGGCAAGTTCGACCTCGAGTCAAAGTTGAGATTGACAAGTTCGAAGTTGAGTTCGCACGACGGTCCGAACACGAGTTTGAACTCAAATTTGAACAAATTTAACCTAACCTGACGCAATTCAACCCAAAAATTAAATTTAATTTGTTTTTATTCTCGCGATCAATTGTCCTAGGCGATACATTGTCCTGCGATTATTTTTGGGGAGCATCAAACAAACACTGCATTTTGACTATTGAATCTAGTTCACCCCGGTAATTCCTTGTGCCTTTACTAATGTTATAATCCTCAACACGCATTGAAAAACCCACAGCACTTATAATTATTGGCCTTATTGACGATAACAACGGCAAGCATAGTGTAGCTAATGTTTGCACTCATTAATGGGATATTGATGTTTTGTATCATTTGTCCGTTGTGCTCCCTAACAGCCATAGTTTGTTGGACGCAAAGATCATTCAAATGCTGCAGCTCTGTCACGACCGAGCCATCCTGAGTGCGGTGCAGGACATCATCCAGAACATGATTGCATGTGAAGACACCAGCCAGCAGCAGTTGCACTATTTGCAAAGTATGTTTGTTATCTCCCAGCTGAAGACCTTCGCCGACACTTAATTGTTTTGAGATGAGTTTAATCTATCTATTCTGATTATAGGCTGCGGTTTTGGTGGCCTGTGGAGGTTTGCAGGAGCATTTGCTAAGGTTTTTATTCTAGGTTTTGATTACACCGTGTGTTGATCAAGGTTTTGTCAGCACTAACTATTCAAAATGTTCTCGCAGAGTTCATCCACTCTGGACAATGCCGAACTATTCGTGAACTGCTTGGAGGCGATGGTGGAGACGTGCTTGCCAGGGGACGAGGCCGATGGGGAGCAGCTAAGCCAGTATCCGAGTACGCTCTCCATTTCTTCCAACATGAATCTCTCCAGCTCAATGTCCAGTTTGACCCTGGGTTCCCCCACCGAGAGAGATGTCAACATCGACTACAGTGTGGTCGACAGCAGCACAGCTCGAATGAGGCATGGATCAGCAAAGCAGGTAACGAATTGGCACATTTTTTGACTAAACTTTACTTGTCTGTGAGGGATATATGGTCTGAAAATTGAATTCAGCATCCAGCATAACTCATGCGCTATCATAGCGACTACTAAACTGGAAAACCTGGAAGCCTTAGAAAATTTTATGTTCGTCCTGGAAAACTCCGGAAATTTAGAATTGCAACCTGGAATTATTTTGTGTCACACTTATATTTTGTGTTTGTTCATTATAATTCGGAGAAATCTGCACAAAAATAATCGGTCTGATAATCGATTCTGCTATTCCCCTAAAATGTTGCTTGTAGTGCAATTTTATGCATTATCGAGGAGTCACTTCATAAAAAAATTCAAATTAACGTCAGTGCTGCCTTAATTAGCGATTGAGATTTCAGAAAAGGTTATTCAAGCGATTAACATAAAATCGGTTATTTCTGGTAATTTTTCATGAAGTTTTTGTCTATGGAGTTAATTCCTGTCAATATTAATATTTATGATACCTTCAAAATGATCTAAAACTGCAGTATTGGTGATCTAGTAAGTTTGTATAAGAAAATCTCTCAAATAATCTTTCAGTATTATTGTTATTCACCTAAAATCCATTATTTCTTGTAGTTTTCCAAACAAAATTCTCGTAAAATCCATTATTGGGATGCGTTTGTTTAGCAACGTCGACTAAAAACCTGCCATTTGATATCGAGTGGTAGCGGGTTCGCATCCCGGCCGAGGTCGGTGGGAAAATTTTGGGCAGGCGATTTTCCCTGTGTGGCGGCTCTTTCGGAT
>JAQGAF010000711.1:0-42515 GCA_034687865.1 Kryphioiulus occultus | reverse complement strand
TGGTTGGCCCTCCGAGAGGACACCAGCAAGCCACTTGATGTACAACAATTTGTGGACACCCTCATCGAGCTGATGAAAGCTGTGGAAACCACCCAAGATGAAGAAGCTGCAAAACCTGGGTAAGAGCATTTCAATTAGGTCTACTGTTTGGTTGACATTAATTGAAGAGTGTAGTTGCAAAGGCTGGTATGTGAAAAAAAATAAAGCAAAAAAAACAAAGCAAAATTGACACTCGACAGTTGTACGAGTCGTCCTACGTGTATTTTTGTAAGTTTTCTAATAATGGTTCAGTTTTATTATTATCATCCTCTTTAAAAGCTCTTTAGCCTTTAAAAGTTTATTTTATACTTGAACAAGAGAAACTGTTCCAGCATAAACACATAAGAAGTGCCTGAAGTGGGCTTCTTCACACTATTTGTAGGCTGACAGTGATTGCCTGGCAATAGGGGCGGCCAAGTCAAAAATTACATTGTTAGGTCAGGTTAGATTATACAGTGGGACACCTATAGTGCATTATAAAAGTGACCCAGTAAACGAGTTTACCAAGTTTTCGGCAAATATGAGAAAGTACAGTATTTACTGCAAATCACTACATTAAGGAATTCTCTCAATGCAGGTGGAAAACGCATGTTTGCTATGGAAAAAGCAATTTAGTCAACATGAGCTTCTCATCACGATTCAGGTGCTGTATTTTTATCCCACGCTATAAACCTGTTTCAGATCGTCCCACTAAACAGGGTTTTCCTTGTTTGAGGAACATGAAGCACTGTTCCTCTTTCGAGTTACGGAGTGACCCACTTAGAGGGGTTGCCCCTAATATCACTTCTAAAGCACACGTTTGGTCCAGAGAAAAACTGGCCCACATGATGGAGGGTTCCAATTATAGAAGTGTTCAACTAGAGGAGTTTTACTGTACAAAAAGAAAAATGCTAAATTCCAACACCTTAGACAGGTGTCATGCTTGTATAACAGACAAGTATAATTGAAATACGTGTATGTACATGTATACAGGGTGAGGCAGAATAACAGCTGAGGGCTTTTTCTTCCTTATTGCTGTAATCTAAAATGAAGTTGATGGTTGTTTTATAGGTAATGGAGCATGGACAACTCAATGGTCTAATTACCTTTGACCTTGGAATTCATTTCCAAAATATAAACTATTAACACCCAAAGACATTTAGAAGTTGTAGAGCGTACTCGAATTAAGTCTGAAATATATTTCATTCATTTATTGGTGTCATGTATAAAGCCCTAAAAAATAAACTAAAACGGTGGAAACTGCCGAAAAAGCTACACGTGAACCAGTGCACAATCTCAATGTTGATTGTTTCATATAATTTTTTCCTGAAAATTGGAACACGAGCATTGCATTAGTAATGCGATTACCTAGTCCAGGGACACTGGCACTTGTCATTGATGCTCCAAAAGCGGTTTTACATCGTTTTATTTTATTTTTCACGGCTTTGTACATGATGCCAATAGATGAAATGAAACGCGTTTCAGACTAATTTTGAGTATGATCTACAACATTCTTGATGTGACTTGGGATGCTTGAGCAAAAGTTTAGCTATTGGAAATGCAATGACCCCTAAAATGAATGCCGAGGTTAAAGGTCACTTGACCATTGAATTGGCCACTTTCCATAGCGTATAAATTATTCATCAACTTTAATTTACATTTAGATAATAAAAGAATAAATGCCCTTTATTCTGCTTCACCCTGTATTTTCAGACCTCAGAATTGAAAACTCCTCAATAAATTGCAGATAAAAATTATCAAATATAGCCAAAGAGTTTAAAGAAGTCATCTAATATAATCTTTGACCTCATTTCATGCGCGCGTTGTGTTAGTGTTCAAGTACTTTCCGATATACAGTGTATATAGAACGAATTCATTACGATTGGGTGACTCAACAAGCCTTCAAGTAATTTGAATTTGCCGCCTATTGTCCTAACTTTTCGAATTCGCATCAGGCGCCTGACGCCATGTTGAAACTCTTCATTGGCTATATTGTAACGACTGTTCATGCATTCTTCGTAAATAAGTCGATGACAAAAACGGAGTATTATTAACTTCAATGTGTACGTATTATGTATATTTACTAAACTTAATATCTATTTACATTTTTTCATTGAAAATATTATTGAAAGTGAAAATACGCTGCGACAATATTGTTTGATACTGGGCGGGGGAGTGGCAAGCGTCCCAAGATGGACACCTACATAATCTTCAGTGTAGGCTTCCGTGCGTAGTTTTTGGTTTAAAATACCTTTTTTCCTCTCTTGTCAACAGCAGAAATTATCATCGACGTGAATGTATAAATTAGGGCACCGATAGACGATATGACAGGGTATGTGCACTATCAACAACTTGACTATCAATTGTAATTGCACTTATTTGCACTCGTTTTTGCGCATGGTTACCACAAGACCTCTTTGCAGCTAGTAAATATGCCAATATCTTCACTCACTGAAATTAATTACGTATCCACTCATATTCCTCGAATGTTCACTTCTGAAGATAGCGGTGGTTTTCTCTGAATAAGTACATGTATAGCAGTTGTCATCCTATCAGACTTAACTTATACAGTAGGTCTGTATAGGGCACGTCCAATAACTAGGCCTACAGTGATCAAAAAAAGTATTTAAACAGTATCAGAATTGTTGTTCACGATTAAATGAAAAGGAGTACATATTTCAAAGCATATTTGTTATAACGGTTTACGTAACAACAAAACATTTGTAAAAATTAGATAGACTTTAAAAAAAAATTGAAATTTTCATTGCAAAAAATGTATTTGAACATTATGGCAAACCTGCAATGGAGGAGACGTTCAATGTCCACATTCATACATGTTCTGGCAGTTCTGATACCATCCCACACAGTCCCAAACATCCCCAACCTCAGCGCTGCAACCTCCATAGAGTTTAACAGGGTGCCGGCAGTAGTGTTGGTTTGCATGGGGCAGTGTGGGGTTCACTAGCGTCGAACATATTCATTTTAGTGATGGTATCAGAACTGCCAGAAGATGTATGAATGTGTCGGACCATAAAATAAAAACCAGCGCCACGAAATTAGGGCAGGAGGAGACATTGAACGTCTCCTCCATTGCAGGTTTGCCATATTGTTCAAATACATTTTTTGCAATGAAAATTTCAATTTTATTTTTGTTTAAAGTCTATCTAATTTGTACAAATGTTTCCTTTTGTTGTTACGTAAACTATGTAATGTAACCGTTATAACAAATATGCTTTGAAATAGCTCCTTTTCATTTAGTCAATTCAATTCAATTCAATAATCGTGAACAACAATTCTTATACTGTGCAAATACTTTTTTTGATCACTGTATACTGTACATGGGATCGGCCCTAGAGCTAAATTAAACTGTCTATCATCTAGAACAGCAAAAATAGGCATACTCATGAAGATTGACATGTATTCCAAATTATCCATATATACATGTACATTCACAATAGAACCTGCAGTTTCAGAGGATTCTTCCCTCCATCTACAGTGTATGACAGCAGCTACAATTTCATCTATTGCATCATCACAAGCAATAACATTAAAATGTTTGTCTATATGAATTAAGTTTTTTTCACATTCACTAGAGAAATATCATAGTGCTTTTACAGCGCGATACCTTGAAAACTGTATTTTGAGATATGCAGTAGGCCTACATGTCATATCTCTGGGATATATCCCTACACCCCCTCGGATGTCATCGGATGTCGGATGACATAGCCCCGCTGATGTCACACCATGTCCTCCTTTTAACTTTAATATATTTTCATCATTGTGGCTTGAATTTAGGGTAAGGTATTTTAACGTTCGATCAGAAATTAACATACATGTACGTGAGACGTTCTAAATTTCACGTAGTCGATTCAGGAAGATTGCCAATGCATGTTGGACCGATTCAGACCTGCTGGCCAATGGCCATGTCCGTGTTGTTCAGGGGCCAAATTTTGGACTTTCACAACGTTGTGGTTTTCTCAGGTGTCATTTTTTAATTTACTGTTTCAAAATAGTAACGCGACCCTTTGAGTTTCGTCCTAACTAAACAGAACATGCTTCCTCTACCACCATATGGTAGTTACATTCTTTGTCGTTGGCCAAGCAGATGCCACAATGTAGCTTATACAGTATACACTTGCGTGCAAAAAAATCGGCTCACCCGCATGAATCGAGTAAAACTGTCTTTTCTCATAAATCGAATGTCCGATTTCAAATCGGAAAAAAATGTGTTTTGTAGACAATTTATTCCTCTTTATATAATTGGCCTAATGTGGCTATAAAAGTGTTAGCCGCACAAGTTGCAGGCTATTCTCCAGAGAAACTCAGCAGAAATCCTTTTCACACTAGGCGAGTTATAAAGAGGAATAAATTGGCTACAAAACACATTTTTCCGATTTTAAATCCGACATATGGTTTCTGAGAAAAACATTTTTACTCGATTTTTGCAGATGAGTCGATGTTGAGTAGGTGAGCTGGTGTTTAGAAATCCAACTGGTATAAGGTAGACCTATACAGTGTATGTACAGAAGGAGAATATCCTGGTCCAGACCAAGGTCAGGGCAGTTCACAAATTGCCTCTTAAGGTTTTCGCTTATTTTTCAGAACACCAGCACGCCTAATGAGTATCGCTGACCGCATCATCTAATAGAAATGCTCAATAGGAGCTAGAGGACGCTCATGGCATTGGTCTGATATTTTGATAAAAGGTCAAGAATTAGCTGCTGACAAGTTAAGGTAGGTGTTAATTTAACATTCTAACACGACATGCAGCCTGTCGCCTTCTGGGATACCAAGAAAGTTTAAATGTCAGATTTATGAAAGCTGCCCCGAAAATCTTTTATCCCAGAAGGCAACAGGCCTAACATAGATCAAAGGCTGCATGTAAGGATAAGTAAATATTATGGGAGTAACAGAACTTTAGTAGCTCATTTTGTATCTTTTACACTTGAAGACAGTCCTTCAAAAATTATGCGAATCAATTTAATAAAATAATGGGATTTTATTAACAAATTCATTGCTTGAAAATTTTTGGTACAATGTTCTGAAAATATTCCATAAAATGACAAGGGTTTTTTAAATCCTCCTGCAGTTATGATTTCTTGGTATCTTTGGCAAGAAACTAACTCGGTGTACCAACGTTTACCAGGAAACGAACTAACTGCAACAGGGTATGTTCTCTGGAGGCCATAGAATTGTTGTGGCCACTGTAAAACTTTTGACTGTGCTGTATGTTCTTCCAAAATTATTGCATCACGTGCTTGAAATTGATAAACAGGTTAGATGTTTGAAAACTTAATGGACATAGGATGTGTGATGTTTTATATTTGTATTTTATAATTGCAGACATTTCTGATCATCGAAAAATGAAATTTCCTTTGAGCAAGTACTCTGGATGCATGATGGGGGCTTTGATCGGCGACTGCATGGGCGCCCCCTTCGAATTCCTAACTAAACAACCCTCGGTGATACTCACTCATCTAGCTCATTTCAACAATCCTGCCTATTCAGGTATGTCACATCCAAAGTGAAATGCTTTTGGTCCTAAGGCTAATATGCCAATACAGGGTTCATACCATCAGGGAATGTCTGGGAAAATGAAATATGGCCATTTTGCCCAAAAAGTCAGGGAAAATCAAGTAAAACTTTAACAAAAATTTGAATTTCAATTTTGTGACTGGAAATTTTCAATTCATTTTTGTGAAAAGCACCCTATCAATTACACCTACAATTCGTTATTCCCAATAAAGTTTTTCACGAGTTAAAATCTATCGTAGAAATATGTTTCAATTGAGGGACAATTTCTTGGGTTGGTCAAGAAAATAGTTTGTCAAGTGTTCCTATATTTGACTGAAAATTGCCGTGGCAAAGACAAATATAACAGGTACTGTCTAAAATTCATCATTTAAGATCTGAATTTTCTACACATTTCGCCTGCTTATATAAATTTGTTATTTCTGGTCTAGTTTTTTTAAAACAAAAAAGGGCCTACAGTATTCTCTTGAACATTAATATTTCTAAGAATGTCTTCAAAATTGCATATGCATATAATTTTTTAGAATTTATTTGTGGTCTAGTTTTTATTCAAATTTTGCCTAAGGCGTTCTCAATTCTAAAATATACGCTGGGTCGCAGTGAATGAAAATGCGAATTTTTTTTTCACAAATATTAGATGAAAATTGTGAAATAATTCAGATATAGGCATGTGAAAAAAAATTTAAAATATTAGATGCGTGTACTTGAATGGGCAAAGTGTGGAAAATAAAAGTTAATTTTACTTACATGTGATATTTTATACTTGATAAGTTAGGGGAATTGATCAGATTTTGTAGGGAAAGTCAGGGAAATTGATCAGGTTTGGTAGGAAAAGTCTGGGAAATTGAGAACAAAATTTGAGTATGAACCCTGCAATAAATGTTGCAGAAACATGGTACATTATTTCCATGCTTTTGTTTTACCAGCGTTATTTTTCAGGGATTCAACATTACACAGACGACACAGCCCTGGCGTGGGCTCTGGCAGAATCTCTGATTGAATGCAAGGATTTTGTCGCCAAACACATGGCAAAAAGGTGGGTTATCTTTTGGAAAAAAGACCTAGTGAACGAGATGATTTGAATTGGACAGTTTTCTGTGGAAAACAGGGTGTTGTTTTGAAACATTAACGAGAATTTGGCCATATTATGTTTCCAGCTTTAGTCAGACATACTTCAAAGACACACGTCGGGGTTATGGAACTTTCGTGCCATTGGTGTTTGACAAGTGGAAACACGATAAGGTGAAGGACGTATTTCAGCCTGCTAGGGAACAGTTTAATGGTCAAGGGTCGTATGGCAATGGAGGAGGAATGCGCGTTGCTCCTGTGGCACTTTTGACAGCCGACGATTATCCCAAAATGGTTGAGGTATGCATTTCTGGTGAAACGTTTACTAAATCTAGTATCAAGAATCCGGTTAAACATTTCCAACGCAGGGCCTACTGTTCGAGCAAGTATACTTTGCACGTTAACATTGACTGCTTTACTGTTTTTTCTCAACTTTCAGATTGCCAAACAGAGCACTCTGTTGACCCACTTTCACCGCAATGGTTACAACGGCGCCATCCTCCAGTGCATGGCTGTGTGGTTGGCCCTCCGAGAGGACACCAGCAAGCCACTTGATGTACAACAATTTGTGGACACCCTCATCGAGCTGATGAAGGCTGTGGAAACCACGCAAGATGATAACGCAACAGAAACTGGGTAGGATTACCATATGTTGGAAAAATTTCTCTGTACTATGTATGGAAATAATATTGATTCAATTGTTTTCGGGATATGAAATTCATTTGGTTGTTTAGAAAACCCGAAGCTATGCCATTTGTGGAGAAACTCGAAACTATGAAAGAATTTCTGTTGCGGGAAGACGTGCCCAGGAACGAGGTCATCGAGATTTTAGGCAAGGAATATTTGTCCTCTCCATTTAAGGAGTCTTTATTTTTATCTTTAATATAATGTATTTTTTAGGACATGATATTAGTGCTGTGAGGTCAATTCCCACTGCAATCTATTCTTTTTTGAGGGCTACTAAGCCAATCCCAAATTTTCCAGTAAGTACCTCAAGTTTGGGGCATTGAGCTACAAATCCGACATTTTTACGCTATTACTTCAAGTGCTGTACATTCAATACAGATCGAGAATCCATTCGAGCGGACCGTAGGATTGGCTGTCACCTTTGGAGGCGATACGGACACTATTGCTTCGATGGCGGGAAGCATCGCAGGTGCCTACTATGGAATCGAGGGCATTCCGATTTACCTACAAACGTGTTGTGAGGAGTACCCAAAGGCTTTAAAGTTGGCCGAGAAACTGCATGTCGTATTCCATCAAAGCCCACCCACATGCCCGCTCTCCTGCGTTTAAATAGCAGTATTGTTCGGTAAGAATCACAAAATGAGTTGATAAATTTACGAAAATTATCAAATTTTGACTGACGTCCTAGAGGGATTCAGTTTTTTTTTTTTTGAAAATGTTTTTCTGTCCTGATTTGAAAGCAGGAGGATTTGGAAATATCCAAAAAAGAAAACTCAACAAATTGTTTTTATGGTACAATACATTTTTTGTTGTGACCAAAATTGTGGGAACCATTCCAGCTTGGAAAAGATGCATGGCTAAGTATTCCCAGATTTCTCTCTTATCAAAATGGGGGTGTCATTCTCAAAAAAGAATTGAGTTGGAAACGAAATTGAATTTGACTAATTCGTGTGGGCATCCGCAAATGACTACCAAAACCGGTTTTGAGGTTTTGGTGGTAATATGCAGATGCGCACACCAATTAGAAAAATTCAATTTCGTTTCCAACTCAATTCTTTTTTGGGATTGAGACCCCCTATTATACCGCCAATTTCACTTTAACTTCCCCTTCAGATCTGCCTTAATTGGAATATCATTATTGTGCCGGAGCTGGCTTGGTTTTGACCTTAAATATGTTGTGAATCTCATCCAAATTCTCACATCTCAGATGCTAAAGCAAATGGTGGCAATTCTGGAATTTTCAGATTACATGTCCAGAAATTACTAGGACAAAGTCATTATTGCCCAGAATTGAAGAGTGAATAGTCAGATAAACAATTTTTTCTATTTTTCTAACAAATTTACAGTCCTCTTCTTCAAAGCCCATTTTTTATGTTAATATTTAAAGTTCAATTAAATTCAATTAGTTTAACTGATTGCATCGCTGTGTAGTATTTTATACATGAATAAGATAAATCAGTGAGATAAATGAGCCTTAATTTCACTGCTGGTTCACCCACAAAAATGATAAGGCATCATAGAAACTGAGGTGAAACCAAGTTTAAAAATTGCATAAACTGCAAAATAATTATCAGAATGTTTTTCATGGTCAATTTATCGGCCTAAATGTGAAATTATAGTTTTCAAAAATTGCTTGGGTGTATATTCTTTATCTCATTTTGCAGCGCATTCACGAATGTGAAACGTAATTTTATTTTTACAAGCAAATTACAAAATCTTATGGTATGTCTATTCATCGAATGCAAATTTCTACAGGCGACCTAGGCATTGCCGGCATTAACACGTGTTGTCCTGGTAGATGGGCTCCTCGTGTTCTAGCCAGAACTGTTCGTGAAGACGCGCCATTTTGGTTCTAGGAAAAATGTGGATGGCAGTGTCATTAAAAATGTCATTGAAACGAAAGCAGTTTTTCACACCGTACTCTTCGACTAGGGGTACTGCCTTGGAGATGTAATTCCAGTTGCGATGGAACTGTCGCAACGGCAAACTGTCCATCATGTGGCTGAAGCTGTTTCCCAGGATAACCAGCTTGGACAGGGACGGACTCCAGTTGGCCCACAGAAGATTATTGTAGAGCTCCTTAGCGCAATGCGGCATGTAGAACAGGGTGGGCACGTCCACGTGGTGCTTGCCCTCCTCGTTCTTTGGGATTACGTCACACTCCATCCTCGTCAACAGGGCTTTCTCCTCACCAGAGAATGCCGGGTCAAAGAGCGAAACCTCTGCGTTCAGGTCACGCTTTAGGCATAGGAACAGCGCCAGTTGATAACGGGCGATCACGCAAGAGCTGAAGTTGCCCAGCCCATAGCAGATGAGCTTGGTGAGGGGTGCCGTGTCCGCAGCATTCTCCTCGTGGAAGCGTCGCAAGGAGTGGCGCAGCGTCGATGAGACGCTACCGTACAGTTCGCTGCTAATCAACTCTTCCTGACAGTTGTAAATGTTGCTGATGATCAACTCGGCATCTGGCATCGAGTTTTCGATCGACTTCGGGCTGGACGTCAAAGCGTGGCACGAGATAGGAACTTGGTGGTTTGCCTTGCGCTTGCGGCGGACCACTTTGAAGCCACCTTCGTCCATCCTCCTGTGGGGGCAAAAAATTAAATTGATTGAACGTGTTCTTAATCTGAATTTTAAGATTCTGGAGGTGGTTTCTGAGCTTCGACATTTTGGAAATGAAACAGGCCCGATTAGCACTGAATCAAATCTGTGTTCTTTGCATTGGTTAGTCCAAATCCATGTAGTTTTGAAAAGGAGTGCCGCAGGATTTTGTTAACGATGAATCATTTTATGAAATTCATTGTAGTTTGCACTGTCTTTTTGGAATCAAGTCTGGACTGGGCCAGCACGGATGTTTGTGTAGTTGGTCATTCATGGATCGTAACTGGATGATTGATGCTTTTCCCTGGCCTAGAGCTTCGAAAACCAGAGTACTAATCTCTACATCGGTTGGTATAGATCCGGTATTTTTAAAAAAGGAAAGTTGTTTGCCAAAAATTGTTTCTGACAATTGTTTGCATAAGTTAGGTTATGCAAGTAATTGACCTAGACGAACAACTTTTGGCGGACAACCTTCTGTGAACATTACTGTCATTATTCCGCTATTGACTGTAAGTTATCTAAAAATTTGGAGAATAGAACTTCAGTTCATCAGTACTGCCATCAGTAGTAAGAAAATGTTGAAACTGACAGTAATAATGTTTGTGTAGGGTTCCCATAAAATTCAGATAATTGTCAGCTATTAGAATAGAGTATCAATCCATCAGGGCCTTAGCTATTCCACAAAACTATAGCATTGTACTTCTAGAGGTATGGAGTGCAAGTGTTTCAGCTTGTATTCCACAAAAAAAAATATCCTGCACTTGTGTTATTACTCCGTACCTTACAAGTTACAAGCACAGCGGATGGTAAAGGGTTGCAGATAATTACAAGTTATTTGATATTTATTGGTGGAGCACAATACTACAAGCCCAATTTTTTTCAGTCCATACATGTGTAACTTGTAGACTGATAATTGTACACGTTTGTGGAATTGCTGTAGCCTGTATCCACAGGAAAGATAACCATTGTTTTGCTGAAACTTTTTGCTCAATACTTTATACATTATATGTAACTCAACTGATTGCAGAGCAAAAATTATATACAGCATTTCAATTGAAATTAGAATTCAAACTGAATATTACGCCTGGTCCCTTACAAAATCACAACCCCTACAGTATATCATAGCTCCTGTATATAGTCCATAATGAACTGCTATGTTATCAACAAAGCAAAGGCAGCCCCATAGTTTCGAAACTGCTTGGGCATTTAGTGTCACACTTCATAGCTGATGACCACAGCATGGTGTGGGCGGGGCATCAGCTGGCCACTGAGGACAAGGTGCTACCAGATTCCTTCGTCTTATTGGCTGGTCGAAAACCGCGCCTGCACATCGAAGAGGCCATGGTTAGGCAAGACGAATTTGGGGGAAGGAGTGGACGCTTGACATCTTGTCATGGTCCTAATATCGCTAGGAATAAGGCACGTTAGACAACCAAGGGCCTGGCCGTTAGGGCCCATCACGAGCAAGCTTTTCAGCACCCAACCAAGGTTTTACTTACTCGAATTTACTCGATATTTAACGAAATCCCCTCCTTCGCCCTCTTACTCCATTGTGTGTGAATGCGGCAAAGATCCGTAGGGCGTCTGCTAGCCTCGGCGCTCTAGCCTTCGGACGCGGCAATGCAGGTGGCGCTGCTGCTCGTTTCGCAACCTTTTATTGAGCTACATAACATCTGTGCGTGCCGCAGTGCACAAATGTTGTTTTCGCCAATCGTTTTAATTTTGTCGGATTGTCCTCAAGTGCCAAATACGCTCTCAGATAACCGTGAATCGAAATCAGGAATTACGTCTGCGTTACTGTCGCTGTGCATTTCTGACTTGTCTAGAGAAGGAATAAAGCAGTCTTCCGAAAAGTAAGCTCGAATTCTGTTTTGTTTGTTTCTGTTTATGGAACCTCATTGATGCGCTCGATGCCTGATTAGCGTTTGTAAACTGCCAGTGCATTTTTGCGTGCCGATTTCGTGCACAAACTTGTCCTCCTGGAATCCTGGTGAAGCTTGTCACTTCGAAATGCGGACCTGGGGCACTGCAGACAGGCCAAGAACGCAGCATAGTAGGCGGGGCTACCGCAAATTCTTTACTGCAAAATGCCCTGCTATTGGCTGTTGCTGTTCCCTGTTATTTTGATGTTATCCTAATGCTGGCACTTCACGGTCAGTGTTACTGTCATTATTGATTACAATACTGACAGTAAGTTATCCGAAAATTCGCATAATCTCAGTAAAGCGAATGAAACATCAATCCATCAGTACTGCACCAGTATTTGTTGAAATTGACAGTAATAATGCTCGTGTACGAACCCCATCAAAATGCAGTCTTCGTGCATGATGCAACCCTTAAACCCTTTGCTCGGATGCTGCTTCTCCCAGATCAGTAGTTGTGGACAGGTCAAGAACTCAGCTTCATAGGCGGCGCTTCGTCTGCTGTCGTTGGCTAACTCAAAACAGTTACTGTCTGCTAAAGCAAGCTTAGTAGGATTTGGATCCTACCATGTTACCAATCCATAAGAATTTTCTACAGTTGTATTGCATCAGCTTCAACACTGAACCCATGTGTAAATTCACAAATGGTGCTTATTTGTAATATGTACATGTACTTCCTTGCCTATTTATAGATTTATTACAGGTTATTGGTTTAGTTGACATAATCATTAGCATTTATAAACACCAAGTTGTACAATTTATAAGATTTAAAAATATTCCAACTTTAACGGTTTTTTCAGCACCTCTTCCCAAATTAGCTATTTAAAGATGTTGCCGTCGACTTTTAGCAAATTAATTGCATAATAAATGACGGGTCCTAATTTTCACCGTTCTGACGTCATCATCTGCAGTGCTGAAATTTCTGACTTTTCTTAATTGTGGACAGGGCGATTTGAAAACTTTGCTTCCTGTTGACCCTTTTTCGAATTGTCGAAGAGGAAAGCAGTTAAATTTATGCGATTTTTTTTTTGTGACTTTTTTTAAGAAAAGGGGGAATTGAACCACAGTAGTTCTATGACCTAAAGACATCAATATGAGTGCTGTGAGGAATCTGAGCAATTTTTGCAAAGAGCAGCTGTCGTCCAGCTGAGTAAGAATTTTTGGGGAAATATAGCACACACATGTGTTCACATTTTTACCATTATTTCCCAATTGCTGCTCCACGAAACGTGCCTCAAATTTTCAAATTCCAAGCATAATCAGCAGATCAGATTTGAAAACAACTTTTCATGACGTCGTCTGTGGCCTTCTTTTGTTATTGTTTGTTTCGCGTGAAAGTATTTTGTTTTTCTAACTGCATGGTTGGACGTTTTTAGAATTTTACCAGCTTTTCACCTGCTCATGCCTTGCAGCTACATGACATTGTATATGGTGTTGCCATACAATTTCGCTAAATAGAGCAAGGAAAATGAAACTCACACATATGTTAGTAAAAAGAAACTATCGAAACCAACATAGTAAGAATTTTTGCACGACAAATGTGTTGTTTAGTTTTGACATAGAGAAATTAAAGCGTTTGTTTACCAGTTTTTTTGATAATTTTGTTGTTGGTAGAAATGATCATGCCACTGATCATCATGCATCTTGCAAAATTAAAATAGTGTTTACCAGTTTTGTGAGAATTTTGTTGTTGGTTTCTATGATCATGCCACTGCATAGGATAATATTCGTTAAATCATACTCATTCCTTTTTTAAAGTTTATTACTGTTTGATTAGTTCGCCTTTAACGTTAGGGAAATTCTCAGATAAATACCCTCTTTATAATTGTTACGAATGACTGCAACAGTTTCTTGAATTTATGTTACCATATTACTGTATTTGGTTTAAACATTACGTATGATATGGTGGTAGAGTCTAGTAATATCAAACAAGCATCTTGCAAAGTTTTGTTTGGAATTTTCCAGTGGCGGAAGGAGAAGCATTTCGCCACTGGAAAATTCCGAAAAAAATAAACTTTTCCCAGATCATCAAACTCTATCACCATATATGTAATAATTCAGCCACAAAAAAATCGGACAGAAATGATTGATTGCATCAGTTTTGCGAATATTGCAGTTTTTCATGAATTGTGTTGACCCCGTGTTATTAGAGATGTGGTGATAAAGTTTGATGATATCAAACAAGCAGTCTTGCTTGGAATTTTTCAGTGAACTTTTCCGGTGAAATGTATCCGTCTTCCGCCAATAGATGGCGCTAAGTCGTTAAATGGCATCTTTCGTCACAGGGCCCTCGAGGGGCGAAAGTCGGAAACATTTCACCGCCGGAAAATTCCAAAGAAAACGGCGAGATGTTTGCTTGACATCACCAAACTCGATCACCATCTCTAATAATACGGACGTAAAAAATTCACGAACTAGCTGTACTGTAGGCCTATGCCAGGTGTAAGAATTAAGAACTACGAAAGATCTAGAATTGATTCAGTTGCAGAATCATTTGGGAGTCGCTCATCGCCAACTAAAACAAGTATAAAACAAACTTGGTGAGTTTTTCTATGTACTGTATACGCTAGACATATTATCTGTAATTGTGACTATATGTTGAATACAACGCCCACAGTAATTTATTGAAAGCGTTGCTAACATTTGTAATCACCCTGTACATGCCTGGAAAAGTCAGGAAGATTTCACATTTTCATGCAAGAGTCCGGGAAATTTGTATCATCAATAATTGTCATAACTTCAAATGATGAAATGAATTTGTTGGTGATGCTGCTCAGAATAGGGCATTATTATCAAGTCACAGTTATGCAACAGAATGAGATTGCTGATGTGAGAAAGAACATTTAAGATTTTCAATTTTTGAAGTGGTAAATGAAATTATCGGTAATTGGTTAATTTGCTTCAATTTTTTTTTCAATAGACAAATATTGATAAAGTCAGGGAAATTTTTTCCAAAAACCTGGAAAAGCCAAGCAAGTTAAAAATGTTATTTGAGCGAAATTGTCATAACCTCAAATGATGAAATGAATTTGTTTGCGATGCTGCTCAAAAGAGGGCATTATTATCAACTCATCAACGCATTTGTTTCAATTTTTCATGTTCCATTTGTTTCAATAGACAGCTTTTGATAGTCAGGGAAATTTTTCCCAAAACCTGGAAAAGTCATGGAAGTTGAAAATATTATTTGAGTGGAAACCTTTCTGTATTTATCAAAATAACGGCATAGAAATCGGCTAACTGTACAGACTCCATGAACCGATGTACCCACGGCCTCAACGACCTTGGACGTCATCAAACAGCCGATCAATTTGTAAATTCATGTATATGTACATGTATGCAATTCACATCAATAAAATTCAATGAGTCAGCTCTTTGAGTGCATGAATAATGTCAGGTACACCACAGGATGCTGGGCTAGATTTGGCAATTTTTTCCTCCAATTCTGGCAATATCTCGGTTTACACACCCATATATCACTTGCTGATTTCGGCATATGCGTTGGTGGGTTCTGGTAGATTGGCTTACACCTGTGACGTCATGTCCTCATGTCTCTTCCTTATCGAAATGAACCAATGATGCACTATCTGCTCACAATATGCCAATGCCGCAAGGTGCAAAGATACCAGCTTCGGGAAACCTGCCAGATATTTGCTTGCTGTCATATCAAGAGCACCCAGTCTGTGTCAGTGCTGCAGCAAGTGCAAATTTTGACGTTTCTTTCCTTTTTTCACGGCAGAATTTGAGAATAAATCCATGGCGCTGAACGGCACCAACAACCACAAAGTTACGCCTCTGGACGAGATCGAGGCCGAAGAGTACGAGGACGATGTGGTGGACTCCATTTCGCCCTCCAGGAAATACTATCGCACAACTAGCCACAGGTGAGCATTTGCTCAGCTATCGAAACTTTGCTAATTTATGTTGATTTCAGGATTCTGCAAGGCCCATGGAAGTGTACGTGAGTAATGTGACTGCCACGTGCAAGGTGAAGGTGCTCCTTGTATTAACAGGTTACCCAGTTTAGACTTTTGTGTACGTTCGTGGTGCAAATAAGCGCAAACTGAACCCTAAATGGCTCGTTGTTGTTAGATGTTTTTAGCGTATTCTCACCACAAACAAACTTGCTCAGCAGAGCCAAAAAGCTGGAAAATGCTCTCGGGAAGTATTTTGGGCAGCTGAAAGTCACAGTGCTGGTCCAAGCCAGTGTACTTGAACCCAGAATCCTGGAAATGGAAGTTGTGTTTTAGGCAGAAATGCTGGAACTGAGTCTGGGGGATTGCCAAATACATGTAGATGGCACTGGATAGTAGCTCGGGAAAAGTTTGCTTCATGGACAGCATGGCTACCCATACTGTTCGTGTGGTTGTTAACCGTTATCATGTAGGAAACACCGTGGGTAATATTAATTTTTTAAGTCAAGAGATTTTATAGGATTTGGACGATTTGCCTCTCCTTAACCTCTCAAGTTATTTATTAGGTTCTCGTAAATGCGTCGTAAACAACCTAAGATGTCAGAAGGTAATCTGTTATTTGAGAAGATCTGGATTTTTCAAAAATAATTTAATTAGTTTTTACTAGCTAAATAACTGGTTCTTCCAGAAATTATCAAGAATTATGGATCTAACTTTAATGAGAACAGTCAATGTGTTTTTGTTACGTCAGGAAAGTCAGGGAAATGTGGGCATTTTGCCCAGAAGTCAGGGAAAGTCAGGTGGAAGTCAGGGAAAACATTGAAAAAATTTTCAAATTCAATTTTTGATTGGAAATGTTTAATTTTCAATTCATTATTGTGAAAAACACTATAAATTTCACCTACAATTCGTTATTTCCAGTAGTTTTTTTTTCAAAAATTGCGCCTATGGCTTTCCCTTTTAAGAAACGAGCTAAAATCCATCGTAGAAATACGTTTGAAGTGCATCATTGTGAATTTTTTTTGTTTTTTTTTAAATGCCGGCTGGGTTCACCACTAAGCAGGGTCCACATACAGTAAATCCTGATTCATTTTTTTTGAGAAGTGATTACTTGTTTTAAAGATATTTTTAAATTGAGGGACACTTTCTTGGGTTGGTCATGGAAACAGTTTGTCAAGTGTTCATATATTTTACTGCAAATTGCTGTGGCAAGAAAAATATAGAGGTTCCGAAAAAGTGCTAATTTGGAAGCAGATGCCATTGACATTGTAGTGATGCAAATAGTTAATTTTACTAACATGTGAATTTTTTATTTGTTCTCAGGGAAATTAATCAGATTTGGTCAGGGAAATTGAGTTGGAAATTTTGGTATGAACCCTGTACGTTTCCAAAACACTGTTTTGGCAAAACTTTCTCATCTTATTAATCTCTGTTGCACCAAACTGCTTTGCCAAACTACGCATTTTTCTAAATATAACGTCGTTTTCCAAAATAAACTCGTCCAAAGAAAGCTTTTACGAACTAAAAATAAATAGGTGAAACATTTTTTCTATTTTTATTTTTTAACCACTGCATTTGAAAACGTAAAAGATTATGGAACTTGGAACGTGCTGCATGGACCTGAAAAGAAAAATGTAGCTTTTGATTAGCCCATTGTGAAGAAAAAAAATGTAACGAAACTTATACATTTTTTTTCTACACGCAAGTAGGGAATGTTCTCGATTTGATTCAAGAAAAATTCTGAAATGACACTTTTAACGTGGGAAAGCTAGTTTGAGATAGTGACACTTGGCAACACTGCGTGTTGTTGATCTCCCTGTGACACCAGCCCAATTTTTTATCAATGCGATTTCGAAATCACATCCTACATCGCAACCCATGTTTTCATTTTTTTACCATCTACGCTCATCGAAACTCCGGAGTTGACAACAACGTTTCGACACACTGCCAGGGCAGCTTGCCACCACTGCTACGAGCTCATTATAATTTATGAGATTTTGGCATTCCAGAATAGCCAAGCTGATAACGAATTCACAAATTCTTGAGATGTCACACTTGCCAATCATCAAACGGCGTGAACAGCTGGTGCTGAATTGGGTTATCTGAGCAATAGCCTTATTTGGGAGGCACTTTTTGCACCTTTTGCTCTTCACCTGCTACACATTCTCAACACGTGCAGTTGTTGTGGACAGTGGTAGGCCAAATGTGAATTCTGGCTACTGTTGAAAACATGCTACAGGAGCAATAAACTAAGCGAACATGTTTGTTTTTGTGTATTTCAAACACCGATTTTTGGCCTGGCAGTGCATGGGACTGGTCCTAGGAAAATTTATGTAGTGTAGCTAGTGGAACGCACACTTATATGTGGAACTTTTAGCATAAATTTGTTGCTTGCATAGTCTGAAAGGCACTGTAGGCCTCTAATGCATTCGTTTCTGTTTAGTTACATGTACGCGTACATGTAGCATTGTAATGAGTACTCCAGTACAAGGACGTGACATCATGATCCTAGGGTTTTAACAGGGTGCTACAATGTACATATAAGTGTTCATTACATAACACTCGAATAAGTCACAGTCACTCTTATCACTTTAGATGAGTGAATTCCTAAGAGGGTCCATGAGATAAATTATTTTATTTCAATACTTGCTGAGAATAAGGACCTGAAATTTCAAAAGACTTAAATTTTATAGCCTGTTACCCCAGTAATTTCATGACGGTTTTTACCAAATAGGGTTAATACCGTCTGGGAATATCAGGGAAATTAAATGTGGTCAGGAAAATTCAGGGAAATGTTGACATTAAGTAAAGGAAAACATTCAAAAAATTTCGAAATATAATTTTTTTGATTTTATGGAATGCCACTCAAATGACACAGGCACAAAGTCTCTTTTCTGAAGCACATTTGTTCCAATTATTGTATGGTTTTATGCCTAACTTGGTTAGTCCATCTTTGGTTGAACAATTTACTGCTACATGTACATGTAGGTTAGGTGTGCTGTATATCGAATTCAATACGACTGTACATGTATAGTCTTATACAAGCTAGGTTATTCAGTGTATATGCAGCCTTGACCAAAAGTATGAAACACCCCTTAAAATTCGCCTTTTTGCATAATATTTGCAAAAATATTCCTGTTCTTGTTTGAAAAAAAAACCGAACATCTCGAGGGACAAAAAAATAGGGTCCAAAGTTGACCAAGACTGTTGCAGTTGCACAGAAAAATTCAATGTAGTTAATTGTAGTGTTGTTAATAAATAGTTAATTTCACTTTCATGTGAATTTTTTATTTTTTAAATCAGGGATATTAATCAAATTTGGTCAGGGAAGTCAGGGAAATTGAGTTGCAGATTTTGGTATGAACCCTGCCACAGAAACTGTAAGAAATATTCTGAAATACGTCTGCTTTTAGCTGCCAACAAGTTTGGTTGCACTTTTTGTGGAATAAATGTTTTGCAGTCAAACCACGGCACATTATTTGACCAACTTAGCTTTTCGGCAAGGCCGCATGCTAATTTGTGAGCATTAATTTTTCAGTCTGAATTAAACACACCTCAAAATAGCAGCACCGCACACCCGAAGGCAGGAAACAATAGGTTTATTGATCAACTCGCACGTCAAGTGGCTCGACGTCCCACGAAGAACAACATTTATGGATTTTAAAGGCCCTTCAAGCATTGGTAATTGATGCGGGCCAGGCACGCACATCATTAGCACCACATGGTTTTGCATGATTTTGGTTTTAGAAGTTCTACTCCACTTTTACCGATGACGTGCTTTTCGCCCAGGCCAATGTGGGGCAAAATCTCGGCTTGGGCTATTTTGGTTTTGTGAACCTCCAAGCAGATTTCAGTCTGGATGTGCTGAGGATGCGTTGGTGGCATGGTTCCAAATTCTGGCACTTATTTTCCCACGCTGCCGAACCATCTTCTCGTCACATGTTCGATGACATTGAAATCGAACACAAATTGAATTGATGGCAGCTGATTAATAGTCGTCCTATCAGCTTTTATGCCAAGGCAATGTGTGGCTTGGAGAATTCCATTGAAGAGATGTAGAAGAATGCCTGTTTGAGAGACCGACTATCTCCTGTAGAGGGTGGACTTTGCAAGCGTACTTTGGCTGCTGTACTCGTAAAATTACTTCCGAGCGTCCACATATGAATCAAAGAAGAAATTTGTGTGGAATGGTACAGTACATTAACGTGGATGATTCATATGACTTTCTGTTCTTGTGTGAAGTTTGCAATTTTGACATCCGTGTCAATCTTTCAACGTTTGCAGCAAAGATTTTCAAGTCTTCAAAAGATTTTTTCCTGAGAAAAACATGTTATTCGTTACATGTTTTATGATACATTTGAGTAAATTCCTTTCTTGCATTTCGTGCACATTATCAAAAATTGTTATTGATTGGACATGCAAACATTCAAGAATGGTATGTTGGATAAGCTGCCATGAAACTGGCCTGCCAATGATGCTGGGCACAAAATTGATTTTCTCAAAATCCAATAATGGACTTTTATTTTAATTCAACTTACTGTGGTGTGGTGTGCTACGATAAATTACTGGGGTTGGTCAACCGGTAATTCAATGCCAACTTTCTTTCACTCGAGCGTAAACAAAAATGTAACTTGCTGCTCTTAGTACATGTAATTAAAAACAAAACTCTACATCTAACTCTTCAGTTTGACCTTTACCCCAGATTGCAGTTAGATTTCTGTATTGATGCAGATGGTTGTCGGTTGTTTATTGCTGTAATCAAAAGTTCTAACACATCCTGAAAATGCGTTCCTTTATTAGGACAGGAGTGTCATATGAAATCTGAAAACAGTTCGAAGATTTTAAAATTGTGTATACTGTATATAATACTTTACCAACTACAGTGCAAATTTGACAAAATAGTATGTCTATTTCTAATGATGTTTTTAACTACAGTGGATTACCATGCAGTGTCTTTTATGCAATAGTTGGAAAATGTATACACAATTAATTCCTATTGCGAGGAAGGGATTTATGGAGTTAACGGATTCCAGGCAAATATGGATTCTTGCCATTGGTGGTTGGTAATTTTTTGCATGCAATTGACGTTGGAGATATCTTGCAGAAATGTCTCAGGTAGTTAGCTGGTAAACACAACGATGACTTTTGCATGATAGACACGTAGGAATTTTAGCCTTCTACCTAATGGCAAATGATATTCTGGTTGCTGATTATTGAGTAGAATTTAATCTACAAATCTTTGTAGTACTAACAATGTATTGATGGTGCTTCTTTGTTTTCTCTTTTTTGCGCAACTCAATATTGCTAGAAGTTTGATGACTTTCATGGGGGCGACGGGGGAGTCACGACCGGCATCGTCCAGGTTGGGCCCACTCCTTAATTTGATTTAATTTTTTCTCCCTTCTAAACAATCTATTTTTTTTTTATTTTCTGTTCGATTTTTTTATTCTTTTGCCCATTTTTCACTCCGTGAAATGGGCACCAGCGTTAACATAACATTGCCTATGTTTTCTCTTTAGTTTGCATCTGATTCAGGCCTGACCGCACGTTTAATTGCATTCCATGTTGAGCTTAGGCCTAACCGCGTTTTTAAGTGTATTTCATTTATTCTTACTAGAATAACCATCGCTCTCTCAATTTTGCTGAACATCTCGTGTATAATCCCAATTTTTTTCCTCCTACAGGGTTTTCGTGAACCGCAGCTTGCACCTGGCCAAAATTAAGTTTTTTGGATTCGATATGGATTATACTTTGGCTGGTATGTAGTGTAGAGTTCGGGCATTCATTGCTAAAGTACCAAAATATTCTCCAAGAACCTTCCATTTAGGGGCCATCCATAAAGGGCATTCTGGGAAGGGGGTCGTCGAAAACCCGACACTGCCTGACGGCGGGAAAGGGGTTCAAGGATATTTTTTATAATAATGTAATAATATTTTTATTAAAATGTCGCCTATGGCGTTTTCATTATCGTTTACTTTCCCTAATATTTCTTATGAAAACTCCACTTTAACCCATTATTTCTGCGGAATTTTGTTAAAAAAAATTTCGCCTACGGCGTTTCTAAGAAATAATGGTATTTGGCTACTTAACACATTTTTAACAAAAATATTGCCTGCAACGTTTCCATCATTGTAAATCATTTTTATAATTTCGAAAGAAGAACAGGGTTCCTCCAGCCTTTGGTAAACCTGGAAAAGTCAGGGACGTTAAGGACTCTAAAGAAGTTGACATCGTTATTAATACTAATACACTAAAATTCCATTATTTCCAGTAATTTTTCAGAAAATTCGCCTATATGGCATTCCCTTAATTATTAATATTAAGCTTATTATTTCCTTTAACAAGATTGTTGGCTAATATCCACCGTTTTGTAATTTAGAATTTCTAAACTGCTCTCCAGCTTTTACTACTTAAATTGCTTCAATACAATACAATTTTGAAAAGAACATCAATATAGCATGCAAACGAATTGATGATTCCCAAGTTTTAAAATATGGTTGGCCAAAACTTGGCGCTTCCTGAAGTAAAAATATGTAAAATCCTTAAAATTTGTTTATCTGAAAATTTTTCTAAAAAAATGTCTGGAAAACCTGGTAAAAGCCAGAGAAATTTAAGTGAACATACTAACACAGTCACCCTGTTATAAATAAAATAAAATTATGAATTTTGTTCAATGTGAAAGTGTTTTTCCCAATCGGACGGGGGGGGGTCTAAAACCATGTAAATTCCAGGACGACCTTTATGGATGGCCCCTTACCAGGCATTTTATTAATCTATCGGTATGATGCTAGGGTATATTTGTATTCATGTGCAAATGAGACAGCCAATGTACATGCATTGAGCTGGCATAGAAAACCTGTAATTTCATGCCTGTTTTCAAATATTTACTCATTTTTTCAGCTATCCCTTATAATTCTGATATACGAGAATGTCCTTCCATTTTCCAGTTTACAACTCGCCTGCTTACGAATCGATGGGATTCCGAATGGTCGTTGATCGACTGATCAATATCGGCTATCCTTTAGAGCTGAGGGACTTTGAATATGATCCAACCTTCCCCATCAGGTAGCACTCGTTATTCAGTTCTGTTTCATCGATTTTTTACTCAGTTGCTCAATTTATTCATCTGTCGTTATGTTTTTTTTTTTGTTTGCTCTTTTTCATACTGGAGGCTCACGCAATTCGATAGGCCTATACGTTTTTATAATTTTACGCTCGTACTCTCGAAAGGTCTTGATTAACTCCATCCTTTCTCTGCCACGCACACAAAGTGCCCGGATGAGACCCGTGCAAGAACATATGCGAAAATTAGGAGAATTTTTGGTGGAATGCTAAACTGCTGATGTTTCGAAGAGCTTCCTTGATCTCACGGCACAGTTCTGCCTGGAAATTAAATGATTGCAAGGGTTGTTTCCTGGCCACTTTGTGTAGCGAAGGCATCTGCCCTTCACGCGGCGTGATTATCTCTAATGCAAATTTCTGATTTTCAGATGGTTGGTGGTGCTCCACTGGGTTGTAGGTGGGCGTCACTTCCCCCTTTTTATTTTTATTTGATCCTGAAGTTGTGCACAAATTTTCATTTTATTAATGAAAGTTATACCATCTTTCTCACTTTAAAAAAAATGTAACTAGTCTATCCAGATTGAGAACACTGTTTGGGCTAAATCTAAATAACGTAAAGTATGGGCCCTTTCAAAAATAAATATGGTTAAAACAAAGTTAGTTTTGCGACTTGCAGAAAAATCTGTGAAAGGGGCACTGACGATCCTATTGATGTCGTTTGAATTTATGGGGTGATCTAAAAGGTGGCATGAACTCACTTGATGTTATAAAGTCACGTAAGATTACACACAAAGAATTTAAATTTATGGATCACTATGAAAAACCGATATTTGTTCCTTTCATACAATCCCGAATGTTTTACCCTTGTTTATGTGTGTGTATTTGTGTACCCGAACCTTTGGTGCTGGTTTGAGTAGTTTGATATTTCCCACGAATGGGCAACCATTTTCAAAATGACTAAGGCAGGGAACTAATTCTCAGTTTATTAATTTTTAACCGAAAAAATAGGGGCCTCTGGTTTGATACGCTGAATGGCAACTTGCTCAAGGTAGACGCTTATGGTAACATCCTAGTGTGCATCCATGGATTCAAGTTCTTGAAAACGTACGTGGTCATCACTAGCTGTTGACTCTGAAATATTACCAAACAATGCTGTGAAATTCAGTTATTAACTGGTGTAAACTAAATTTTATTTAGATCGGACGTATATGCGTTATACCCAAATAAGTTCCTCCTGTTGGATGAGTCTCGTGTTTACGTTCTGAATACATTATTCAATCTTCCTGAAACGTACCTTCTTGCGTGCTTAGTGGATTTTTTCACTAATTCGCCTCAATATGTCAAGTAAGTGGACGAAAATTCTTGGCATTTCAAATAGTGACTAGCTGATCGCCTAGAGTCCTTTAGCAAAGCATTAATTTCATTCATTATGTTTGGTCCATTTTAGGGTGCCAAATGGGGTGAAGCGTGGTCACCTATTCATGTCATTTCGGTCCATCTTTCAGGACGTACGTTCTGCTGTCGATTGGGTTCATCTTCAGGTTTGTTTGTTGCCACACTTTCTAGCATTGCTAAAACAAAGCAAAAATATTGTTTGTCGTTGTTTGCATTATTGGGCTGTTACTTTTCTGTAGGGATCCCTGAAACAGGAAACCGTAGACAATTTGGAACTGTACGTACTTAAGGATGAACGACTGCCTCTGATTTTAAACAGGTGGGTCATAGTAGTAATGGACTTCTATGTGTAATTTTAATTGTTTCAATTTTGCAAGGTTCCCACTTTCTGGAAAGTCAGGGAATGTCAGGAAATTGAAAAAGTGTCAGGAAATTCGTCAAAATTCTTGAAATTGAGTTAGTTTACTATTTTTAAAAGCAATTAAAAAAACTTTACATTCATCATTTCATAACTTTCTTTTTGCAAAAAATATCGCCTGCAGCTCGCCTAAATTATCAGAAAATTTATGAATATATTTTTTTTTAAAGTTGCCACTGCATTCCCTTAATTATTATTTCTCAATATTTTGTTTCTAAAAATGTTGCCTTTTGCGATCCTAAATTGTTACTATTGCTTAACAAATTTTTGTATGGCAACATATAGACTATGACCTATTATTTAAATCCTAGTTTTTTTTAAAAAAAAGAACAAATTCGCCTACTACGTTTCTGGTAGTATTAATATTTAATAAAGTTTCAAAAATCCGCAGAGATAGTTCAGCATTGTTGAAATATGTGTATTTTTTTACAAAAATTGCCCTTTATATTTATTTCACTATTAATTTCGCTACTAATTATACACATTCATTACTTGTGATCTACATGTAAATGTACTATTTTTGTGGTCTAATATTGTCAAATTTCGTGTAAAATGTCAGGGAAATTACTAAAGAGTTGTCAGGTAAATCAATTTGAGAATTTGAGTGGGAATCCTGTTTTGTCATGGAATGTTATTACAAATCATAACATGCATATACTTTGTTTTTCAGAATGAGTGAGCATGGGCGGAAGATATTTCTTCTAACGAACAGTGATTATGGGTATACAGCGGTGAGTGAATTGTTGCCATCGTTCAAATGTGGATTTTGCCTATATTTGTGTCGTACTCATGACCTGTTTGCTATCTTTCTTGTAGAAAATCATGGGCTATCTGCTGAATGACGATCAATCTGTGGTAAAATAGTGCTACCTTCACTTGACTAATGTGGTGTTGGTTTACAGTTTGTTCTCAAAAATGTGTGTTGCATTGTAGCCTAATGCGAGGAATTGGCGCTCTTATTTTGACTACATCGTAGTGGATGCATGCAAGCCACTGTTTTTCAGCGAGGGAACAATTCTGAGGGAGGTTGATTCGGTGAGTGCTAAATGGCTTGATTTTCAAAGTTTTTTCTGTTGAGATTTTAAATGAAATGCCAGCATATGACAATGACTGCTTATGACACTAGGAAACTGGATCTTTGATGATTGGCTCACACACAGGTCCTCTTGACCCAAACAAAGCTTATTCAGGAGGTTTGTTAATTTCATAATTGGAAAATTGTTCAGATTGCACAACAAATAATAAATTGCAATTTATTTAAGCTAAACCAGTTGTATTCCAGTGAACTGCAATGTCTTTTCACTAATTGTTCGTGATTGGTGGTAATGTGTATTTTTACTAATTTTCTTATTTAAGGTAACTGTGACGTGTTCACCGATCTTATCGGTGCCAAGGGAAAAGATGTGCTGTACATCGGCGACCACATTTTTGGTGACATCTTGAAATCGAAAAAGATTCGAGGATGGCGCACGTTCCTCATCGTACCCGAGTTGAACCAGGAGCTGCACGTGTGGACGGATAAATGCCAGATTTTCTCCAGGCTTCAGTCGTTGGACGTTATGCTTGGTGATATGTACAAGTGAGTTGCGGCCAATGTTAATACAGTGTCGATTATTACTCTTTACTCATTCTATGTTACTGTTGATTAAATTTCCAGAGATATGGACAGCAGCTGCACTTTCACACCAGATATTAGCAAAATACGTGGGGCTATTGGAGTGTGTATTATTTTGTGGTATATTGATTTTTTTTATTTTGTCTGTCCTGCAATTCATTATATTTTTCGTGCACAGGAGGTTACTCACGAAATGGATATGACGTACGGTATTTTGGGAAGCCTGTTTCGCAGTGGTAAGTGCTTTTTGATTCATGTTATCCCTATTTCAGTTATTAATATTTTCAGTTTTTTTGTAAATTATAGATGCAAAATCTAATGCTTCGATAGTTTAAATTTTATTTTATTTGAGAAATTCCTTTAAATGTAGATATTTTTGGTTTCAAAAAATTGTCACTTCAACAAATGATGCATTGGGAAATTATAGAAAGGAATGCTGCCTGAGGATGCATTTATAAAACGATATTTGGAAATCAGGCAGAAGAATTTCAAATCGTCCACTTATTCAAATGAAAATTGCTTTCTGTATGTTTTTGTTTGGGTTACAGCAGGGTTCTTAGCCTCAGGGAAAGTCAGGGAATGGAAATGTGGTCAGGGAAAGTCAGGGAAATGTTAACATTTTGACCATTAAGTCAGGGAAATTCATCATGAGTGGAAATTTGTTGTGCCGCAACTATTTTGATTGGTATAATGATCTCATGAAAAGCATTAGAAAAGCTGTAATTACAGTACGTTCTACTTTTTCTAAAAATTTCGCCTACGGCGTTTCCATTATAATGAAGAATTTTTTTAATATTTCAAAGAAGAAGTCCTCAAAAATGCAGTATTTGAGATCTAGTAGTTTATCGTTAATAATTTTCATAAACTAAAATCCAATATTTCATGTAATTTTTTAAAATGTCCGCTACAGCAGTCTCTTAATTATTAATATCATTTCTTCTTACAAAATTGTGGGATAATTCCATCATTACATGATCAGATCTATAATTTCCGTCATACGGTATATTTTCTTCGATTAAATCTGTAAAAATTGTTTCTTGAACTTGTCCGGAATTTTGCCAAAAAGTATCTGAAAAACCTGGAAAAGTCAGGGAAATTCAATTGAAGATTTAGCAGTGTTGCAGATGAAGTTTATTTTAATAACATGTGACTTTTTTTTGATAAGTCAGGAAAGTTAATCATATTAGGTCAGGGAAAGTCAGGGAAATTGAGTTCCAAATTCTGGTATGAACCATGTACACAATTTTGAATTTTTTTTTCAGGATCTCGACAAACATTCTTTGCCAGTCAAGTGATGCGATATGCCGATATTTATGCCAGTACCTTTCTCAACCTCATTTATTATCCATTCAGCTACATGTTCCGTGCCCCTGCTATGCTCGTGAGTAAAGCGTTTCACTTAAGAATAGTTTACAATAGTCTCATTGCCAATTCCCTGACAAATCTCACGTGTCGTCATAGATGCCGCATGAGTCCACGGTGGCCCACGATCATAAGACCATTGCTGATAGCCCACTGGCCAACAGATCACGCAACAACAGCGTTGCAGTGGAAACTGAAGGCACCACCAAAACAACCGCACGCAGCCCCCTGGACCGCATGCCCAGCTTGGTACCCCACCTGCGGGCCGACACCCCCAAGAAGCTTACCCATCACCACGATGACGATGACTCAGAGGAAGACAGCGACAAATCCGTTTAAGTTCTTGTTTCTTCGACTCGGCTAAACCAAACTCGGAGGTATGTGCCAAAGGGAAGCGGTTTTGGCGGCCAAGCCGGGACCACTAGGGCATTTGGAATGTCCAAATAGATGGAATTGCGGCAGTTGGGACGTCTGCTCATTGCGTGCAACGTCCACGCAGTTTTGGTTATTACGTTCTGTTTTATCCACGTTTTCTCTTGTCTCGCTTTATTATCCAGTTCAAATTTTATTAAGTTATCTGCTTTAAGTTTACAAGATAAGGTTTATTTAAAAAGAGCCTAGCATTTGCCTCTTCACATATGTAGGCGTATTTATAATCTCGTTCAAGATGGTGAGTTGTTCTTGATGCAAGTCATTTTTGTATTATTTAACATGCTGTGGGGAGTGAAGCAGATGAGTTGCGAGGTGACATCGGCTCAAGCTTGGACATGATTTTCTGGCGGACAGACTAGCTGGTATCCAGGTGGGGATTCTGTTGTCGAAATTGCAAACATGACATCGTTGCGTTTGATGACAATTTCTTTGTAGAAACGGTTATTCTTGATCCTTCCAGTAGTACCGAAGGTGCACATTCACTTTAGTTTGATGAATTAGTTCTAATTACCCGCCAAAAGAAAAGAAAATCCGTGATGCCATATATGGCTGCTAGATGGCGTCACCTGCACTGATGTTACTGTCGTTGGCAACATCAACGATATGTTTTTCTTTTGTCTTTCGACTGGTAATTAGAACTAATTCATCAACCTAAAGCGAATGTGCACCTTCGGTACTAATGGAGCGATCAAGAATTGCCATTTTTACGAAGAAATTGTCATCACAAGCAAAGATGTTATGTTTGCAAGTTGGCCATAGACATTTCGAAAACCTCTCAAAGTTGTGTTGTGGAACCTCCCGTTTAGTCAATTAGTAATTGACGGTATTGACATTGGCTTTTCATAACGTCATAGAGCAAGATTTTCACAAGACTTTCACTATAGGGCGAATTATTTATATAACAAAGAGAACATTAAGAACAATAATTTCTAACTGCAACGATGTATTTTGAAAATGTTTAAAAAGACGTTTACTGTGTTTAAACACAATTAATTTGCCACCTGGATAGTGTAAGTTGCCCAGAAGCCAAGTAACTGGAGGTTGTGACAGGGGATAGGATTTTATAAACCGGTGACTTAGAAAACTGACATTGCAAGAAGTAGAGCCAGTGTATTACTGTTTTTAGTTCATTAAGAACTAGTCTGAAACTTGCTTTAGATGACGTTTCATTCGTTAATTAGATTTAACAGAGTGTGGCACAGTTATATTGCCATCCGCAACCTGTTTTCACAACCTCCCACATTCTGGTCATTTTTGAAAGGTGATGTCATGGCCGGTGTCACCTTGTTTGTTGGTCAGCAAGATTACCCTTTTTATATGTTACAGTCGAACGAACGCGTAGCGAAAGATGTTTGTATTAATAGGCTGAAGGCGAAGCCATACCCGGTGTAAATACGTCTAGGCATTAAACACTTTTATAAAAGAATACTCGACTCGTGCTATGTTAACGCAGCACCGCGGTGCAACCGTCGATGTTCTTTATTGACAGGGCCCATGGTGGAGCCGGCGTTCGTACAAGAGACAAGATGGTGGAGGACAAGCTGTGGCAGATGGGACTGGGGCAAGGAAAGTCAGGGGTGTGAAACGAGGAGCGAACATATACAAAAAACAGTAGATGGACTATTGCGATTCAAAAGACGCCAACGCTTCGACAACAGTACGTCGCAGTGAAACATCGTATTATCTTCCGTTTCTGTAATTGTTTTATGCAGCTGCCTCCTCGTCTGCTCCACGGGTGATTAGGCGGGTGTACTTTTTGTAGTCCAACTGACCCTTGTCGAGGGGAGCCTCACTAAGGGCCTGATCCAGCTAATGAAAAAAGGTATTCGTTAATTTCATTTGGACTCTCAATCGGGACTGAAGAGGCAATGATTAAACGTACCTCTACTTTCTCCAGTTTTTCACCCCATTTGCCGAGAACCATGCGCAAACTGAAAAAGGTAAAGTAAAAATTAGTTATGGTGGTAGAATCTTGGCCATAAAGGGTACTGAGACCCATTGTTTACTGTGTTTTGATTTGGCGATACATGTAGGCAGGTACATTACTGCAATTTTAGTTTGTTTTTTGAAAGTAATTTTAAGAAGGCCCTAAACGATTGAAGTTTTTTTATTTAGATGTATTTGATTTGATTGACTATTTTAATAATGGACTAATAGGGCATGGAGCCGTGCATATATTACGTAACCCAATTTTCGCACTTTTTGGAGACCCACCCACCCCTGTAACACTTCGCATGCTACCCACCTGCTAGTGTTAAGTAACACACTTGTAAAAAAATGTAATTTTCACCTATGGATTTTTTATGTAACTTGTTGATTAAACAGGACCTAGTGTAGTTTGTTATTACTTCTGCAATGTTACTGATGACAATAGTGGGTGTCAATCCTAAAAAAATATTGTAATTGAAATTGACTAATTGGTGCGCTCATCCGCAAATCAAATAACTACCAAAACTGGGTTTTCTGGTTTTGGTAGCCAGATGCACACACGCACGTCAATTAACCAATTTTAATTACAATATTTTTTTAGGATTGACACCTACCAATGTTTTTGATTTAGACATCTTCACCAATGCATTCCAAATCTGAACTGCAAAGCTCAGAATAGTTAATTTTGCACATCAGCTTATGCTGTTGTCCATAGCTGCAACACTGTGGTAGAATTTTCAAGATATTCCGACTAGAAAAATGTTAAGTAAAACAAGGAGAAAACCCCATGGACCCCCTGTAACAGTTCGTAACACTTTCATGAGGACCCACCCACCCCTAGCTGTTGCGCTACGTAATATTTGCACGGCCCACATGACTGCGCAAAACCTTCCTCTATGTTTTTCCTAATTATTTTTTAATAAATAAATAAAAAGGCCAATCGATATGCATTTTGAAAAGTGTACAATTTCAAAAATTGAGCTCGTGGTCGTTTCCGAAATACTGTGGCTCAAGATAGAATTTATCGAAATATACATTATATTTAATTAAATTAAGTTGTATTATCTTTAATTTAAGCTAATCAGCCCTAGTTTTAAATCTTTTTTGTGAAAATCTACGTAAAACTGTCCGCAGGATAAATGAGATTGAAGTGGGGAATTCTTCACCGCCAAAGTTGGTAGCACTGGATTGGCATTCGTTCCATTTTTGAAAGATGGACTTTGAAGCAATTTTAAAATTTATTAGCGGGTTGTGGTTTTTTGGAATTTGGCGTCGCCACTTTCATTTTGCTTTTCAGTTGGTAAATTCGGTAGTAGTGCACGCGAGAAGCTTTCCGAAATTCCGAATGTGTTATTTCGCCGAAAATTGATGTACAAACGAATTGAAACCACCGACCAATAGTGCCGCTATTTTGGAATTTCTTCAAGATTTCACCACCACCACCTAGATGTTAAATTTCGATTTGAAACTTACTTTGCTTCGTCGATGAGCCCGCTGTCGTCTAGGTCGAAAGTCTTGAAGGCGTTAAGGATGACTTCTTCTGGATCGGCACCTGTAACAACGTAATTAGGCTGTCAGGTCAGAACAAGGTTTATGTATTTCGATAATTTCATCCCTTTCTTTCAAAACATACCAGAAATCCGTTCACCAAAAATGCTGAGAAACATCGTGAAATTGATTGGTCCTGGGGCCTCTTGCAGCATTTCGTTCAACTCTGCGTCTGGCACAATGCGACCTAAGGGCAATGAAACTAATTAGAACGAATGCGAAGCAATCACAATAGCTCAATTAACTTGATGCTGATTTTCTGCGTACCTAAGGAGTCAAACGTGGCTCTTAAATCATTGATGTCGATCAGTCCGTCTTTGTTGCTGTCCATGAATCCAAAAGCCTGTTGGCAGATTGCGTTAATTTAGTTGTTGCAAGATTTGATCATTCAGGTGGTCATATTTGCCCTATACTGGCATGGTTAGTACCCAATTAACCTTTTCTTATGCTATTGTATATGTGATTACTCTTGATAAAGTTGTATAACTAATATGCAACAAGTTTACACCACTCTTTTAGTTTTTTCAACAGGGGCCTACCTACAGGTGTCTTGGTACCACAACCACATGTATAGGGAAATACACGACATCAATTACTTTTCATTGTTTTCGGGAAAACATTTTTTATGCAAGTTCTTTATAGAAGTTCTAAGTACATGTCGCTGATTGGCATTGCTAGTGACATACAGTACTATTGACGATGAATTTAATTATATGCCACTATCAATGCCAAGCTTCTATATGTACTGTATGTTTGTTATTTTTTTCAGGATAACTTAAACATTTTTAGATGCGAAGCCCTTAGGTTCATTATGCATATCTAGGGTTCCCCCAGGCCTGAAAAATCGGAAATTGGAAAACTCAGGGGAAATGAATTTACTTTGAAAACATCAGGGAAATTCTACATATAATACGTAGACGTATTTAAGTACTACAATTTACATGTACATAGCTAGTTATTGCTAACACAAAAATCAAGAGATAACAAGCAATTGTGAGGAAGAAATTAATAATGAAATTGTTAATTTTTAAAAAAAAATCCTGTATTCTAATAAAATTTCGCAAATGCCATGTATAGTTTTTGCGTTTCAGTAGTCATAATGGTTAGGCAAATTTATTTAAAACATGGAAAAGTCAGATAAGTTGAAAATATTATCTCTGTGTGTACCCCGATATTGTACTTTTAGACGTACAACATTGCAGCACAGTATTCGTGATTGCTTACAAGAAAAAGGTAAATTGTCCTACTGCACAAAAGTTTTTGAACAAAAATAGTTAGTTTTCAAGAAATTTTGTTGTCAGCTTTTTGCAAGTTTTCTTATTCCTTGACCCTTGAAGATAGATTTTTTTCTTTTATCAGCTCCAAACTTAGCGAACGCTTAAAGTAAAACATGATTTCATCTTCAAGTCGTTGGAGCCTTCCATAAAATTCTTTCTCGCGATACTTCCTCCCTCATTTATTGTGCATTCTCCCATTGTTGGATTTTGATCACTTCAGGCATTTGGTGCATTTCTCATTATTCGGTTTTAAACAATGTGATGTGTATGCCGACAGAGGGCACCCCAAACCCATCCTCTTTGCCGTTAGGAGTCTGGAATGCGAAGGAATTTCCCCCACTTTTGTTCTGCTACCATTTCATCGCAATCCGATAGGCTGCCCATAAATGGTTTCGCTAACTCTGCACTATGTATATTTTTAGCTCTATCTTAGCTAGTGGAGATCCCATTTTAACCCTGTTTTAGCCTTCCCATCGCCTCGCTAGGTGGCACTGCATCGGCTGCTAGTACATCCTCATGCATCCTTGTTAACCCTGGAGTCAGCCGGGGCTGAAGACTGTATTTTTAACTGGAGAACACAATATACAGTTCATCCCCTATGTGCATATAAGGAAGCGCAATGCAGAGTCGTCCCATCGGCCTAAATTTGCTCTATTCTATGTAACTCCCAAATAGGGCCTTCCATAAAGTGGGGTTTGCAGTTTCTGGTGAGGCAACGATTTGTTGAAAATTTTGGGGATTCCTAGGCAGACTCACGCTACCTAGGTTACCATTTGTAATTTGACGTCATCGTTTCTGCAGACTATTAGTTACATTGAAAACCTGCCAGGCAATATATTTTTCTTGCAAAGCAAGCATGGCAAGGAGCCCAAGATGAGCAAAAGAAACTGGTTTTGCATAAACGCCAAAGTTCACTAACCTCCTTGAATTCCGCGATCTGGTTTTGATCGAATAGGGCAAAGACGTTGGATGTGGCCCTCTGTGCCTTGCGAGCGGATCCACCACTGCTTCCCTTCTTTTTCGCAGCACTGGCCTATGGGAGAAAGCAATGAAAAGTTAACCAGCAGTGCAGTAGAATTCCAAACACATTGTCAATTAATAAAAGCATAAGATGAGTGGTATGCTTGTACCATTTGAAGTTTAAGATACGCTAAAATATACTTAAAAAGTCCTATTTCTGGTAATTTAGTTTACAACGTTCAATGAATGTTCAATAATGGCTTTGTCGTTTCGAAAAGATCATCTAACGTGCCAATATTAAATTCAAATAGAGGGTGTCAATCTTAAAAAAAAATAATTGAAATTTAAATTGACTAATTCATGTGTGCGTATGCATATGTCTACCAAAACCTGGAAAACCGGTTTTGGTAGTCATTTGCGGATGCGCACACAAATTAGTCAATTTCAATTACAATTATTTGTTAGGATTGACACCGCCGATAGTTCGTCGAAATCGACTGGATAATTTTTTTAATGATTAACTTATCAAAATATAGGCTATACCAACCAATATTGCGTTCACAAAATTGCGCCTACAGTGTGCATGTTCAAATAAGCCATTTACCAAAGTTCGAATTATCAGAATCTGTCGAATTTACTGAATAATATTACGTTTTAATATTACATTTACAAAATTGCTCCTGCACTGTGCATGTTCAAATAAGCTATTTACCAAAATTCGAATTATCAGAATTTGTCGAATTAATTGAATGAAAATGTGTCCGGGTGTTTAGAGCATTGGTTTAGAGTACATTCTCAGATGAATGTGATGATTTAAAATTACTTTACGACTCATTGTGAATTAGATTATGGTTTTGTATTATAAATAGTTAACAAAGTTATAAACGGATGACTTTTGAAATAGCAATGTTAATGTTTAGCACAGAATTTACTTATTAAAAGCTGGCAATAGAAGTGCTCTTTTATCGCCATTAAATTTAACAGGAATTTGGGAAATTGGTTTAAGTGATTAACTTTCGAGTTTTGTGTTATAAACAAATGACTATTGAAATGGCAATGAAAGCATTAAGCATATAATTTCCTTATTAAATGCTGCCAATTGCCGATTGAAGTGCTCTTATATCGTTGATAAAATTGAACAAGAATTTGTTGCTAATTCCAAACTGATAGTCTAAACAGGAAAAGACAATAATGTCCCGATCTATTACATCTGAGTTAAAAATAAGACGGCCCGTATAGGGCTGCATGTAGAATAATTCGTGTATCAAGATTAAATTTAACCCACATCCTCCCCTTAATGGCGGATTTTTTTGCGAATACCCAGCGAGCCAGCGCTTTTGCTTTTCTTTTCCAGTTCTTGTTAACAGTTCATCCTCAAAATAACATTTGCGGTGCAGATGTTTGCAATTCGGAGAATTGTTGCAAGTAAAACTATTTGCGCTTGGAGCGACTAAATAGTAGTGTTAAATAACGAAAAGAGTTATTTTAGGAAGAGATGTACAGTATTTCTTTTTGTTAATTTCCACATGTAGAAATGACTACAGATCAGTGGTTAAGTGGATATTGAGCCACTAATTAAAAAATAATCGTGGTTTTAATATTTTTGAAAAATGCTTCGTTTCCTTGAAGTTATGTAAGTGTGTCTGTTCATTCTCATTGCATAAGATTGAGACTATTTTTGACCTGATGCATTTCCGGACATCCTTTTTCACACATTTCTCAAAGCTGGGTTGTTTTAATTGCACTTGTAATCTTATTTAAATGCATTTTGCAACATCAACTACTTCGACGAAAAGCTAATATCCATAAAAAAATTGTGCGTGATGTTCCAAATCTTGATAATTTCTGGTTGTCAAGTTGTTACTTCAAAATCAGTCAGATTTTTGTCATGCTAAATGGATCTCTGATTACCTAACTCATTTGTAGTGTTTTAGAAAACTCATTTAACATAAATAATTTCATTTCGTGTGCCAGAATTCTGCTATTTCATTGCACATTCACTGCTAGGTGTTTCTTGTCATCGACACCAATGAGCTGACAAGTTTTCAAATGTTTTCAAATGTTAGTTTTAAAATTACAAGCTGAGAACATGAACTGAAATGAAATAGCGCAGCCATGCACCCACCAGTAGTTAAATCATGCAGAGTAATAAGTTATACATGCTGTCATAAGTAAAAAATTTCCAAAAGCACAAATATTTCGTTCTTTTAGGAGAAAATTCGTCTTCTTCAGAAAGTAGTAGTAGTCTGCAATGTTTGGCATTTGTTCTATAATTGATCATGAGCACCATCTGGAAAAGTGTAGGAAGTAGGAAGTAGTGTAAGTGGTCTGCAAACTTGAGCAAAATGTTCCATAATTTATCGTGAGCACGATCTGGAACATGCTTTTCTGCCACTTTCTAGTGTATGTTAAATTTTAAAAAAAATTCCCAAAAGCACAAATATTTCATATTTTTTGGAGAAATTTTGTCTTTAACAGGAAGTAGTACAAATGGTCTGCTGTGTTGAGCATTTGTTTGTGAACATGTTCTGGAAAATCCTTTTCTTCCACGTTCTACTTCTTAATAATCAAATTGGAGCTTTGTTGAATCGTTCCATCAAAGAAATATCACAATTTCACGGATTTTCGTTTAAGTGATCGACTTTCTTAGCAAAAATGTGTGAATCTAAAGATTTTACGTAAGAATAGCTATAATGTATTACTAGGTTGGCATTATTCGAGGGGAAACAATTCTTGGCACACTGACTTGCTATCAGGAGTTTAGTAGAAATTATCGACAAAGAATTTGGCAGCAATTAGTCTCTTAAAGATAGTGTACATTTAAATCTATTTATCTGATTTGAACTCATTACTGTTTCTTTTTTTACTTTTTCACATTTTGTTAGTTTACTTTATTCACATTTTTTTTAACTTTTTTAAACATTTACTTGGGCAGTACTTAGCTTGTATACATGCTGATTTAACAATATTTTTCGTTAGATTTTCTAGCATGCAAAAAGTCTAAAACTGCTATGTTAACACACTGAAATCAATTTCAAAGAACGATTCTTTACTTTGGGATAATATTTCCTCACTGTGTTTGTTCTTAGTCTTTTAAACAAATCACGATTTTTTTTTTCAACAAAATGTTGGTAATACACTATAACTGTTATTTATTCCACAACTGGTGGTTTTTTTCTGCGGGAGTCTGTTCAGATTACACAATATTCTTCGTTACATCTGTAGCATACAGAAGGTATAAAACTGTTATTTATAACACTAAAATCAATCTCAAAAACGGTTCTTTACTTTAAGATAATATTTCCTCACTGTGTTTGTTCTTGGTCTCTCACAACAGAAAAAGCATCGTGATTTTTTCTCAAGAAATTTTAGGTAATAGGCTCTGTTAGTTATTCCATCAAAAACCGTTTTTTCTGCGAGTCTGTTAGTCTGCAGGGTTCAGTATTTGGCACTTCATCTGCCAATTTTCCACCTCACTCTTCACTTTTTTCGCACATTCTTGCCGAAGTGGAACTTAGCGCTCACGCTTTGGCAGCAGGGGGCGTCTGATCAACCGTTAGCGGTTAACGGGCGATTAGCCAGCCGCGTCAATCATCCAAAATACGATCGATGACAGATTTTGGTGCCACAAAAAATGTTACCTGGATTTTTTCAAACTTTTTTTTAACGATACCCAACACACACAAACAAACACAGTTGGATCCAGAGTTTGTTTTTTTTCGTTTGCGGTAAATTCGATTATCCACGTGTTGTCTCATGCAGGAAAATCCTGGCGAATTTGGCAAATTTGGCGAATTTGGCGAATTTGGCGAATGCTGCTACTCACCATTTTATCTCGTTTGGGGCTCGGTTAAATCCACTTAGGAGCTGCAAGGTTCCCGACGGCCACTAGACTGATGAGGGTGTCTCAGGCCCAGGCCTGGGTTTATACGGAGTCCGGTGGGATCCCCAGGGGGGACAGGACCCCCGCAGCCCCTCCCACAGGGCCTCCTGTTTACGCTTTTTGGCGCAATAAACCCAATTGCGTCGCACCCCACGAACGTTATGCCCATTTTGGGAGTTTGGCAACTGGCATGCAATTGCGAACATTTTGGAGGAGGAGGAGGACAAACCGAGTTTATTTTGAGGGAGGGAAACGGTCATGGGGGAGGAGGATCTCGAGGATGACGAAAATGTGGCGGATTTTAGGAAACTAAGAATCGGGAAATTTGGAGAAACCGTTAGCAAAATTTTTCGAATGGGTGAGCTACGATCGTTGGCGAGGATAGCAGACTGCGTGATATTTTGTAGAAACCAGAAGCCGATTCTGACACGTACTTATGCGTGGATGTCAGCTTGGCGTCAATTAACACCCTGTTGAGACACTGACAATAAGGCTCAAATTATCAAGATGCTTGTGCTTAAGGGACCAACAACCAGAAATGGGGATGTTTACCGGTACTTGCGTACACGTTTTTCTTACGATGGAATATTGCGAGCAATTTAAAAAAATCATCATAAATACTGCATTTTAAGGATAAAATTCTCCCCAAAAATTTGTTTCATGTGAAAATGTTAGGGAATCTGGATGACAAATGATGGATTTGAAAGCTCATCAAAAATTAGTTTGTAGTTGAATTTTACACAATCTGGATGACAAAATATGGGTTTTAGCCCAAAATTTTCTAAATAAATAGCTATATTAATAATAGCAAATTTTAAGTAATTTTAAATAGCAAAATTAATAATAAATAGCAATAGAAATGGTACATGTGTTTTTCTTACGATGAAATACTGCGAGGAATCCTTTTTTTTTAAAAAATCATCACAAATACTGCATATTAATGGACAAAATGTTCTCCAAAATTAGTTTCATGTGAAAATGTTAGAAAAGTTGCATGGATAACAAATGATGTACTGAGGAATGTCAAAGCTCACCAAAAATTAGTTTGTAGTTGAATTTTAAACAATCTGGATGACAGAAAATGGATTTTAGCCCGAAATTTTGTAAATGGCAATATGAATAATTATGGGACCAAGAATCAGAAATGGTGGATGTTTACCGGTGCTTGCGTACAATACCGATACTGCATTTTATGTACAAAAGTCTGAAAAAAGTCAAGGCTCACCAAAAATTGATTTTTAGTTGAAATGTTACAAAATCTGGATGACAAAAGATTGATCTTAGCCCAAAATTTTGTAAATAAATAGAAATTAGTAATTAAGGGACCAACAATCAGAAATGGTGGATGATTACCGGTACGTGCATACATGTTTTCCTTACGTTGGAATACTGTGAGCAATTTAAAAATAATTCATTGTAAAAACTTGTAAAATTTTTTTGTAAAATTCGTATAGAAGAATAGAAAGCTCGAAGGGACTCAGCCCTTATGGCTATTTATTTATTTATTTTATTTTATGTTTTTTTTTGAAAATTCATTGTAAAAATTTCATTGTAAAATTCATTGGCTCACCAAAAATTAGTTTTCAGTTGAATTTTACAAAATCTGGTTGACAAATGCTGCATTTTCTTACAATTTTATGGATAAAATCCTCATTAAAATTAGTTTATAGTGAAAATGTTATAAAATCTGGATGGCAAATGATGGATATGAAAAACGTCAAGCTCACCAAAAATTAGTTTTCAGTTGAATTTTACAAAATCTGGTTGACAAAAGATGGATTTTAGTCCAAAATTTTGTAAATAAATAGCAATATTAATAATTAAGGGACCAACAATCAGAAATTATGGATGATTACCGGTACGTGCGTACAGGTTTTCCTTACGATGGAATACGACGAAAAATTAGTTTCTAGTGAAAAAGTTAGAAAATCTGCATGGAAAAAAAATGATGGATCTGAAAAAGTCGAGTCTCACCAAAAATTAGTTTTTAGTTGAATTTTACAAAATCTTGATGGCAAAATATAGATTTTAGCCCGAAATTTTGTAAATAAATAGCTATATTAATAAATATGGGACCAAGAATCAGAGGTGATGGATGTTTAGCGGTGCTTGCGTATATATGTTTATCTTACGATGGAATACTGCGAGCAATTTTTTAAAACAAATTAATCTTAAATTCTGCGTTTTAAGGATAAAATGTTCTCCAAAACATTAGTTTCTAGTGAAAATGTTAGAAAATCTGGATGACAAATAATGGATCTGAAAAAGTCGAATCTCACCAAAAATGGGTTTTTAGGTGAAATTTTACAAAATCTGGATGACAAATGTTGTATTTTAGCAAACAAATTCTATTACGGACAGCAGTATTAATAATTGAGGCACCAACTGCCAGAAATGGTTTATTTTTAATCGTACATGCATTTTTCTTGCGATGGAATTCTGCGGGCAATTTTTTTTTTTTTAAAAAAAAATTGGGCAATAATACTGCATTTATGAACAAAAGAACGTTTTGAAAACTTTGCTCGAATTGTCGCCATATCAAAATGAATTTTAACCAAATATACATAATAAGAAATTGTTTTTGGTGATATCAATAATACCTTGGATCCTACCGAACTGCTATTTGTCACCATCGAAATGAGCAGCACTGGTAAAAGCAGTACCATTCACCATTAATTACAGTGCATTATACATTATGTACATTTTTATTAAAAAATAATTTGCCGATAAAACATAAATTCAAAAGGATGCATCCCACAAGAACAACTATAAAAATGCTTAATGTTATTTGCTTTTGTGGTTTTTTGATCAAGAAAAAATAATAGATATAAGTATATTTTTTAAATATACCCCGCAGCATTCACTTTATGATCAAAATAACAAAAAATATACAATAAGAAAGTGTGAAAAAAAAAATACAATTTAAAATGCATTGTTTGTGGTTGACGTTTCCACGAAATTCTGTGAAGTATTAATACTGTACAATTGTATTTCTAAACAGGTGTTTCTATAGAATAAGGGTTAAAATCCGTCATTTGCGTTGCAGTTTCTATACCACTTTCGCTTTCGGCATCTCCCTCATTATTAACACTCCTTAAGAATTGAATTTTAAACAATGTTCTAGAAATTCAGGAGAAGGATCAAGAAAAGGGGATTAAAAATGCTATTTTCCAGATAGAAAATCATAAACAAAGACAAGGATCTCCCCTACTTTTGTATTATTTTAATAACGACATGCTGCACTGTATTTTGTCAAATTAAGTTATATTCAATCAAAATTAAGGCATGTTCAATTCAATCCAGCTCATTATCCTATCGCCCATTTCAGCTTGAGTTTGTTAACTTTTGTTATAAATTTCCACACTTTCACAAAATGGATTTGTGTTTGTGGGGATTTTTTTTCCAAACTTTATTGCATGCTACAGCAGATAAATCGATAATATACATGTATACGTTCTAGTGCCCAACTGCTATTCGAACTTGAGAAGTTTTCGAGGTTTTGTTTATTTTCTTGTTTACTTGTTTGAGTGATGCATTGTTGGCTAATTGCTATAAGTGACGCCACAAGCGTGTTTTCTAAACATACTGAACCATATGTTTTTCGTCGAGAGGTTGCTCCATTATTTGTAAACAGAATATGATGTCACAGGTGCCTATTGGAAAATGCTAATTGCAAAAAAAAGGTGTAAACTGATTTAAAACTGAAAAACTGTATATACATTTTCCCGTAAGGGTTTATATTTGTAAATTAGATGGTTCTAAACGATGAAATTTACTGCAGTTACGACTAAAGCTTTGTTAACTTTCTTAGAATTTATTTGGCTATTTTAGGTATTGTTCGCTATCCGAAACATGCTGCAATAGCCCTAATATAGTAAATATATGAGACGATTGTGATCGATTAATCGTGAAAATGGCGTCATAGGTCCCTCGTGATGTTTTCCGAATCCCCACCTGTCATATCCTCCCCGAAGCAAGAGCATGTTTACCTGAATTGTAAAATCAAAATCTGCACTGCAACAAAACTTTGATGCTATAAGACATGATGCATTCATGAACGAAGTTTCCTCATGGCTGCCATTTACGATTAATGGTAAAAATGTCAAAGCTCTAGAATAACAAAAGAATTTACAAAAAATTGTTTTGCGTTACTTTCAGTACGTTCCTCATATTTACTGTCAGCAATATGGGGTATCATTTTTGAGGGTACATACACTGTACCTTAATCAGGTAAATAAATGTTGTAATGTTAAATTTGCTGCTTCTATCCCATTGGCTGCATTAGGTGATGTGACTTGAGCTTTGAGTATACTGCTTTGAATTTGGAGGGACAATTTGATGGTTTCTACCTCCAGCATAGATGTATGTTATGTACCTGCAGGGATCATTAATATTGTTGAGTACTTATGCAAGACCTATTTGGTGCATTTTCAGAATGTAACCAACTGATTTTAGAAAATGTTCTGCGTTGTTTGCATTTGCTGTATATGGTTTTGGTAAAGGTCCGTGCATCTTTTTACGTATAATGAAAAGCATGTACCCACGAAAAATATATGAATTGTCCTGAATTTTTTTGAAAATACGCGTCATTTGTTTTATGTAATACTTTGCAAGCCATCAACAACGTTTTGTTGCACAGTATAGAACTTCCAAAGCTGACCACCTCCCATGTTGACCACATTTGAATGGTCACCACATTAACTCAATGGAAGGTGACCTCTACATGTTGACCACCTGCACCTATACACACCATAACAATTTACTCTGTATGTTGACCAGCATGGTCTCCAAACATGGTCTCCAATTTTTTTTATTGGCTGTTCGCAAATTAATGCACACCCCTAAACATTAACTGTCTCTATAGACGTACAAAAGTTCATTTTGAACCTTTCAGTACC
>JAQGAF010000710.1:0-42521 GCA_034687865.1 Kryphioiulus occultus | reverse complement strand
CAAGCAAAATTATTATCACGACGATTTATTCATTATTCGCAGAGATGTTATGTATACAATTTTTCAATTTTTTAACAAGGCAGGGGTGGGAGGGGCACTGCCCGTTAAAATACCAAACTTGGCAAGTATTTTAAATTTCACCACCCATCATAAGCTTATGAGGCCTCAAGTAGAAAAGAATATTTTAATTAGAACAAGAATTAATGGGCGTGAGAACATATTTAAATTAGTTATTGAAAGTACTTTTTTAACTTTGAAATCAGTTACATTGAAAAAAGAGGGGTTATTGCACAACGGATGTCCGATTATTAAACTGATAAGGACAAAACGGTGGCCAAATAAAAATGAAATGTTAGTTATGAAGTTATACCAGATGACAACAAATTTCATCTACGGCAATTATCATTTAAGACATGCGGACATCCGTCATACATAGTTCCTTACAACGCAGTGATTCAAAAATAATCAAAACTATAAAAGCTTTCCTTTTTTGAAATTGCATTAATTAGATGGTTATTCTCAATGAGCAGTAGTGATTTATAATACGCAATTACACAAATAAAGCAAAAATAAAAGACATTTCAAAAGTATATTCCTAAACTATTTATGATCCAGCGCAATGATAGATTTATTGATTTAGTTTACATTAGGTAACCTTTTTCATTGGATCTCTATGGTATATTAAAAATATGATATTGCTAGCAATGTCTAGTTTAACCTTTTTGAATAATTATAATGTAATTAAGTGGCCAAAGACGAAAACTCGAAAACTAAAGTCAACGCCACACCGTTTAGAAATTAGTCAACATTTTTCATCACGAAACGAAATTTAAACAAGAAATAGGATCATTTTTAGAAGTCATCTCTAATGCGTTTTAATTCATAACAGGTATTGCCTTATTTGTTATGGTGTTATACGAAAGCTAATAAATGAGCAATTTAATGTAAACTCTAAACATGGAACCTAAATAGTTCAGAAATTGCTTGTAAAGCACACAGCTTCAGTTTTCCCATATGGAACTTGTTTTTGGATCAACTTGGACTATTTACACAACAATTACCAACTGACGCTCTAATTACCATGCCAATAACCCTTCACCACCAAATGCAGAACTAATTACCAGAACCAGGGTACATAAAAGTGAGAATTTTGCAACCACTACACCCTAGCTAGCCTTCCTGCACAACAGTACACAGCAGGCGAAATTGCACCAAAATTGATTTCAAGGATTTGCTACAAAGAACCTTTCAATATTTTCTCAGCTATTATTATCTTTTTTTATCTTTATACATTGTGTCTACCATACATGTATATCATTTAAAAATCATCATTCATAAAATAAAAATTACCAGTCTGCAATACTATAGCCCATACATGAATCTTACAAGTCTTTCTTTGATGGATTCAACACACTGAAACTGGGAACTAATTGATTAATAATTAGGTAATTGGAATTAAATCTACATAATATTGTAAATTTAAAGTGGCGCTAGAGAATTTCTACAGTAATAAATATGACTTAGCTCACTTCAGAAATGGATAAATGATAAAAACAAAAAATGACAGGTGTTTACAGTCCTTTTCAACTGAAGGAACCAACCTTTTTTTGTTCTCCACCATTCAAAGTCCTTATAGGGAGATGCTCCTAGAGACCCTTTAGAAGCAACAGTTTGGGACAAAGAAACTGCAGTATAATGCATAAAGCACGCAACATAAAATTCTTGAAAAGTATTCAGCCAACCATATCATAATGAGCTACCAATATATACAACTCATTACCAAACATTTGAAAATGACCACGCATTTAATTATTATGATTTAAAGATTCCGACAATAAATTGGAAATTAATATTGAAAATGTCGTTTACCACATTAGCTCTCATAAGATCATTAGATAATAAGTTGACTGATACATTTTAAAAAAATTAATTGGGAGCATATAATAAAAAAATTCCCTTGAGCAATATGCATGCTTATCATTGAAGCACACTTTGCTCTTATAGAAAACTGAAGGAGATTCAATTATGTTCGAATATGGGTGGAAAAACAAAAAAGGTACCTGGCACTGTCCAAAAATTCAAAACAGCAACTAATTACAATTATCAGAAACCATGCTAGTGCTCTTAAAGAAATTGGATGTTCATGCTAAACTGAACTAAATGTTATATAATTTAAGGTAGCGTGCTGGAATGGGAGCTGTTCAGATTAGAAATATGTTAATAGGCCTTTGTTATTCAGTGGGGCATGTCACTGCTAACTTATCTTGCATAATTGTATTTTTTCTACTGAATCACGACTGAATCACTACTTATATCAACGCACAGAAAATGGTTTAAACAGTTGCTGAAGAACTTCCATAAATCCCAAAGCATAACCACAGTGGAAAACTAGGGAAAATGCAAGAAAACCAACCAGTAGGCTACACAAAAGAAATGCCAAGGATGAAGGCAAGTAACTTTGAACACCATAACTTTAAATCTGTTTGTGTTATAATTAGGTTGAAAGCACTGGACAGATTCATTCACCACAGTACTTGTAGATCAAAATTTTCAAATTGTCTAACAGTTTTATGACAACGTTATGTAATACAAGGTGTTCAAAGTTACCATGACAGTGATTTTTAAAACTAAATAAAATAAGAGTAAAAAGACTACTTGGAATAGACAAGTGTGACATGCAAACATACTGTGCAAGGGGGTGCAGTGTACACTTCACACCCAAAGCCATATCCACCCAGACTACCCAGCTTACATTCCATAAACATCCTGATTTTTTTTTAATGTGCAGCCCAAAAAAAATCACCTTTGAATAGGAGATTTATTGAGCTGCATGTATGACACCACTCAAATGTGAAAATAACATCCCATATATGACCTCTATAATAAAATGCGTATTCAAAAATATTTAATTTGACTTGCTAAGGTTGCTTACATCAAAATATCAAATTAAAACCCACTAAAAAGTTATTTTCATAACCATTTATGATAGAGCTCAAACTCGTGCCCTCAAGAACTCAGCACACTGAACTTGGAATTACTTTTAAATTTTGACAATTTGGTAAAATACAAAATTAAGCCTTGCTAAACACCTTATCGTAATACATTGAAATGTACATACCTTCTCGCTCATGTGCAGTGGTTGCAGTCTGTGTTTGTTTGTTGTAAGTCACTTGTTCCTTCGGTGGAATATTAGTTTGTTGGACGCTTACAACAGAAAGCGTAGCCTTTTTCTTCCTGAAAAAAGGTCAAAATGAAAATTAGCAAGAATGCCAGTTATTCAAAAGCACATGGACAGACACTGTTGTTATGGTCACAACACTCACAACAGAACAACATCTGCAAAGTAGCATCCTTGCAAAAAAATTTAAAATAATTGCAAAAGTAATTCTGCAACAAGCCTTTAAACACTTGTGGTATTGCATGGCTTTCTAGGCAAAAATTCGCTGAGCTAAGTCAGAACTAAGTTTCAACAAACTTATCACTAAACCCTATTATGTTCTGATTTTTTTTTAATTTAGTGGTAGTATGACTACCAAGAAGAAAACATACCCTGATTGCTTTCCAAGTGACTGAGACAGTGCAGAATGAATTGAAGTGTCTGGCGTTGTTAGGGAACTCTGCTCTGAAGTAACTGATGACGTTAAACTGGTAAGTACCTCTAAATACAGAATAACATGCGGATTTCGTATACATTATGGAATTTCATGAAGTTAATATAAGTATGACCCCACTTGCATACTTACCGCCAGCTGGCTTTATCCCAAGACCAACGAGGATTTCGTCAGTTTCGGCACGAAGATCCTTCTCAGATTTAACTGTACGGGCAACATTTGTCTCTGCCTGAAATTTGGGATTAGTTTACAAGGCTGTACCTTATTATCTCCAAAAACAGGTATGTCACAAAATATAAGTGTAAAAACGATGCTAGACTATATGTAACGCTATGGCATCGCGTTTAGTTCAGGGTAAACCAATTGTTATTAGTAACTTGGGCTTACATCGCTTCATTTCGATAAAAAAAATCAGCACTGTGGCATCTCATGCAGGTTATTCATCACATACCCATCTCCCTCACCCTTTCTAAGCCATAACTGTCATTTCTTTATCTAATGAGAAAATGAGTACCAAATATTGCATAGGTATGAAAGGTAAAAGCAGTAGGCCTACATGTATCTAGAATAAAGACAGAACACTGACCGTGTAGGGTAGGCAACAAATTCGGATAATCGTCAGAAATGAAAATAAAACATCAATCCATCAGTGCTGCGCCATTACACGGTCAGTATTTAATTAGTGTCGGTATTTGTTGACACCATGACACCCTGTATCTCTCCACCCATTTCAAGCTTATATCAGGACTTTCTGTTGTAAATTAAGGTTTCTTATGTATATAAGAATTTTTATCCTACCTCCTTTTCCTTCTCTCGTTTGCGTCGTTCCTTTTCTTCTCTAATGGCTTGTAATTTGGCTTTTTTCCTTTCCAATTCCGCTTTTCTGCTGTTGTCCGACATTTCTAATAGTTAGGCCTAACTGTGAATCACAATATTGGCATCTAAAAATACGTTCTAAGAATTATAACTTCTTAATTAAACCAATACAAACTGCAGCATAAACTCGAAATCTATAACAAACGGACATAAATGGACATACACTAAGCGAACAAATTGTCATGAACAGTTGGCTCCGCAGTTTCCAGCCTCTTCACTCTGCTTTTGACGTTTTCTACATGTATATTACGGGGACTGTGGGGAGAGAGTACCGTTACCACGTCATTATAAACCCTTGTCCCGTTTGATGCGCCCCAAGCGGCGTAGTTTCCTCATTTGCTGTTTACAAGGGTCATTCAGAAATCCCCACTTTCGTGGGGTTTTGGATTTTCCATAACATGTCCGCACAGGAATGCGTAAAAAATCGTGTACCGATAGAAATTTCCGATTGAAAGTCTCCTTCAATCGATCTGTGACATGGACATGCAATTCTATACACCTGATTGGTGGGCGTTACCTGCCCTGTGACAGATCTTTCATTTAGAATCCCCGTTTCCCAAATATGAGTAAATTGCCAACAATTGCGTAAAACACACCTCGGAATACTAATTATAATTTACCATAAAAGTATAACATAAGAAAATTTATAGCTTTAAAGTACTCAGTCAAAGCGAAAATATACTCAAAAATGAAGACAAGGAGTTCGACAATTGTTAATTTTCGTAATTTTTTATACATATGCAAGATAGCGCAACACATACATGTACATGTATCAGTTGTGAAAATTGCTTGTTTGTGTGATTTTAAAGTTGGTTTATTTTCGCACACGAGGGGCTTATCACCAAAGTCAGGGGGTAGACCGTCTGGCCGCCTGGAAATTTTCTTGTGAAAATAGTAAATTCTTGTGAAATATGTTTCATGCAATACCAAATAACTCGTAAAATACAAACATATAACAGATGTATTTTAAAGCTGCATTTATAGAATAGTGGTTAACATGTACACATGGCCAAGAGTATCACCACAAACAACATCAACTTTTTGATTATCTTTATCAAACTGAGAACTCAAAATGCACGTGATAGGTGAGTCGCAATAAAATTGAGATATCTGGAATAAAAAAAAAAGTAAGATATTACCTACACATTTAAAAAGCTGTGGGAAAATGAAAACTTACAACATAATATGTACAATTGTATAACATCACTTACCTGCTTGTAGGTGTTTTCTGAAAAAACTTTCCAAATTCTTACGACATGATCTTCTCCACCAGTACACACAACATATTCTGCATCTTTGGACAATTTGGAACACAACACCACGCCATTTACAGCACCATCATGAAGCTAAAAAGACATGGCAAAGGATTCATTCCCATGTAGGCTACATGTATGTTACAATCTTCTAATGGCATAGTAATACATGAATTGACAATACCTTTAGTAACTTGATTTCCGAAGCTTCAAATTTGTCCCCATCATGCTCTTTTCGTAGTGAAAATGACATCAATTTACCACTTGAAAAACCCATTAAAACTTTAAACCATTGGTTGTCAGTTTCTTTGGAGCCATTAAAAATCTCGACTGCTGTTGGCCACGTTTCAAGATGACACTTATGCATAATTTCATTCTGTCTTCCCATCATCTGCGCAATATCTTGAGTAAAGAGTGAATCCTAACAAATAGTTAAAAGTGAACAGCTCAAAAATCAATCTGCTTTATGCACATATATGCTAAAATTTCGGGAAATAAAAACTACAAAACCAACCTTGCTGCCATCACTATTGACTTTCCATAAAGCAATAGTACTTAATGAATTAACACTGAATATCAATGATGAATTTGTATTTTTCACGTTAACCAGTTTTAAAAAAGTAGTCCATGGTTCAATCTGGTTGTGTTCACAGCTAGAAACAATTTCATATTATAATACAATGAATGAAAAATAAATGAATTAAATTAAAGGTGGACTTCACTTACAAGTGTGAGTAATTCAGCTTTCTATGGGTTAACTCCCATGAATGATCATGGTGGTCTTGTTTTACATCGACTTCATAGAGAGCTCTGGACGATGTTCCAACTATCAGTGACTTTGTTTTTTGGTGCAGGACAGCTGATATTATAGGGCTTGTTAAATTCATGCTTGTGACTAAACTGTAAAATATTAAAAATAGTAATTGAAATAAATGCATTACATGCTTGCATTACACAAAGTCAAAATCTATTTAAATATAAGACTACGGATCTTAAAAATTAAACGAATTCATATTATAGCCAATTTTTTACCAAGAAGTTCCCTATCATTTCAAGGTTTTTTATGAAGATCTACAAATGTATTTATATTCAACATGAAACATACTTTAACATCCAGAGTGGCTCAAGTACGTCATCGACTGGTTCCTTCAAACAGGAAATTTCATGCCTTGGTTTTCTTAATGGAACAACCGCCTTATATTTCCAAATATTGAGATTGCAGTCGTTTGCAGCTGAGGCAAATAATCCATTCCCGTATGGCAAAGCCAACAAAACTGTAACCGCTTTTTGATGTGCCTTTGTCTTGTTCACAGGTTTCCAAACACCATTTTTGTCCATGTGCCATATTACAATATATCCGCCTCTGTCATAAGATAATATTTTTCCAAACATTATTTAAATGCTTTGTGTTTCTAACAAAACACATATGCACACTACAGTATCTTCACCTGTCCCCAGAAAAGATTATATCTTTCATTGTGCCTTCAGCAAGACAAGCTACATCACAAGTATGTTTCATTTCTAACGTTTTTTCCATTCTGCTATCGGCAAAACACTGTGGCTTCCATACTTTCACAGTTCCATCAAGAGACGATGACACCAACTTGTTGCCAATGCCACTTGCTACCGATAACACACTGTCAGAGTGACCAACCAGAATTTCCTTTGCATTATCCTACAATATATGAAATTGAATTAAGATACCCAGTTCCGTATTTAAATTAGTAAAGAGTTATCGGGACATAACAAACACTTACCAAAGCAGGTTTGATAATATTAACATCTCCAACAGGCCCTGCCCTAGCAATGAAAATTTTACTCAAGTCATCTGCTAATGACTGCAGGCTCTGTGTGACAGTAGCTGGACCCTTCCCTTTGTTTTCCAGCTGTTTCTCCTCTTCTATAACCATGTTATACCAATTACCTAATCAACAAACGGACTACAATTAATGAGCTAGAATAGTATGATAATAGTTACCTTCTCTGAGGATAATTATCCCTAACACTAAAACATGTGCAAATAAAAATAAAAACCCTTCAAATGTGCATATAATATTCTTATAGTTTAACTCAATTTTCCTAGCAGGTGCGAAGTACTCCTATCAGTATTAATTCTTTTGTGGGTTTAACCTGTTTACAGTATGTAATGTCTGTTTAGCTACCCACAAACGTCAGGCAATCACTGCTAGGCTATGAGCCGCAAGGAGAAGCCCACTTATAGTGTCTATATTGTTGGAGCAAAACAAGCTGTACGGACCATTTGTTCCAAAACCGTGGCCAATAAATCATTAATATCAAATTGATTTCTCGTTAGAATAAATTGAGCATGCGAATTTCTCCCTTCTCTTTCACAAATGAAAATTAAGAGTCATTGCAATTGGCTGATGCTCAGAGAGAAAATGAAAAAAAATGTAAAACTAAAAAATTATGTTTCATGCATTTTGGGCACATGTTGCAGCACTTTGATAAAACCATAAAACAAAATTAGCATTGTTTTTTATGTAAGAAACACATAATCGGTGAAATTCATATAAAATAATTAATCCATCATGGATTTTCCATAGTTAAAACTAATGAGCCTTCACAAATATTTTGTCACAAAATAACATTTCATGAAATTTGTTCCCGATTTGTGTAGTGTTTTGCTGGAACTAATTGACTGCACTAACCACAGTATTCCTTATGTTTTTTCGCTCTGAGATGAGAGCCAAATTTCAATGTTGTAGATTAAAAAGCTAATTTATAAAAATGTTTTACGTTACTTTGTAGTGCAATTATTTTACCAATCTCCGGTATCATCTTACCATCAGTATCTGTAATTTCTGAGTAAACAGAGAAGAAACTTTCACCGTCGCCACCAATTTCTATTAAACTCATTCCAGATGGACTCCAAGTGTATATTTTTCCATCAAGTGAAGCTCCAATTATCAAATGTTTCTAAGAAATCAAAATATGTCACTTGAAACCAAAAATCATTAAGATTGTATTATTTAAATTATATTGAATAAACAAAACTAACCTGTAAACATTCTAGAAACGTAATATATGCATCAAATTTTCTTTTTATCCATACTCGTTTGCCATCGGAAGAATCCCAAGCACACACAGTTAAGTCTTTGCCAGCAGTTACCTATAACATAGGAAATCATTGAAGATGATGAAAAAGAACAATATAGAAAATTACGACGTCGTAATTTTCAGAAATTTACAGAACTTACAGAATACTATTTCTTCATTTTATATAAACTTACTAGTAATGGTTTTGGATAGTTGGCATTTTTCACCCAACAGCATGCGGTAACAGACCCCGAATGACATCCATGTATGACGGCCTTAGGCTCTGGCGATGTTATCTCACTTTGCATCATCGCTGCATTTGGCATAAACGAAGCAGTGTGCCAAGTCTTTATAACCTAACGAATATGAAGCAAATTGTGACATACACCGAAATTAAAAAACGGTATCATATTTCACTAGCAATGATCGACTTTACTTGATCGTCGCCAGTTGTGGCAAAATGCCTACAATTCCACTTAAAGGAAATAGAGGTGATTGAGCCATTATGAGCATGCAAGATAACTGAAGCAGCAACATCGTCGTTTCTAATAAAGTAAGATGGAAAGGTCAGCAAAACGGTATAAGTCATCCAAGTTACTAACTCTAATAAAATTCCATAAATTTCGGAAATATCGTACTTATCTTTCCAAGGTACACAATGAATAGCAATGTACCCACTGACAGACCCAGACACAATCATAGTTGGCAAAACTGATGTCATGGCCGTAATGGCAGAGGTATGACCCAATAGATTTTTCTCAACTTCAAACTCGTTAAATTTTTTTAACTGAAAACAATTATTGATAAAAATATCATAAGTATCAGCAAAAAAATTTGAAACAATTTTGCTCATAAGGATTATAAGCCTCACTTCACTGATAATTAGGGAAAAAAGTTATGAAATGGTTAAAGCAAAATAATAGCAAATAAAGCTTTGAATATAATAATAAAAATATCAAAGCAAATCAATAGATATTATTAAGAAAATGGGTACCTTTAATTTTCCATTTTGCATTCCAACGAGTAACCTTAAATGCTCAATATCATTAGATATTTTTACCCAACTAATGCAAGTTACAGCCACGTCACCACACCTGGTTATACGTTCCTTCGACTCTATAAATACGAAAACACAAAATGCGTTAATTTGGTCTACATGTTTTCAGTGGGCAGCATATATTGTGAGCAAGTATTTTGAGTAATACAATTCAAAATATTACAAGAATCGCAATAAATAATATTTTGTTTTGAAAAAACCACTAGTTTTACTTATCTATTGCTAAATTTTGCATAGATAAATGCTGATAGATTGAATGTTATGATAACACTGTGGCATGCCTAAAAATAGTCATGTAATCGCTAAAATCATGCAAAAACTAACAGCAAATTTGACAAACAAATTAATGCAATACATAAAATCAATGAAATTTAGTTTACCAGTCGTATAATTTCTTGCTTGCACAAATCCATCTTCAAAACCAGTAACTATCATATCTGAACCAAGCAGCAAGCATGCCAATGCAACGTTTCTAATACTTTTAACTGAAGCAACGTTCTGGCCAAGAGAAGCTGAATAAATCTGCAAATTATAATAAAGATTACAAATTTAATAGTTTTATATAATTGAAAACAATGTCTATAAAACTTAATCATTTTATCAACCTTTATGGTTTTATCTTCATTTGCTGCTACAATAAAACTTCCTGACGGAGTGAAATTAGCGCTGGTAAATCCTGAGGTATTTTTTATACATGCGATCTACAGAATAAATAAATTTATGAAAGCTTATGTATCCAGCAAGTATGCTGCAATCCATTGAATCAGGTTTAATTTTGATACATGCCTGGAAACCCCTGGTACAAGACCACATCTTGAGTGTGCCATCCAATGAAGTCGAAAGAATAATTCTGCCATCAGGGCTTATGTGAACTGAGCATACAGATGCAGCATGTCCATGAATTATCTAATACATTAACATAACAACTATGTAAATTTCCTATTTAACTGGCAGCTAGATTAAATAATATCGCACATGTTACTTTGAATTAAACATATCATTAAATATAAGACTCACAGCCTTGCATTGAAATGATAATAGGCACCAAATCTTCAGTGTACCATCCCAACTACCTGCTATCACCGTCTGTTTCACAGGGTGAAATGCTACACAATTGATAGGCGACCTGAGAAAAACAAATACACCATACAATGCAAGAAGATTCATAAGAAAGATTTATGTCACCATAATTCATAATTCACCGTAAACTCAACTTTTGCCAAAATTCGCAAAATTAATTCCTCGTAATGTTAGTAAGTATGGTTAAATTTATTCCATGGAGGTTCTCCCAATTTTATAAAATTCACTTATCAGTTTCCATGAATCTCTGAAATTCGTATTTGAATTCGATATTTTTTAACATTTTGTGCAAATGATGCTCAATTTATTCTGAGTTTATTTTCATGCGAGCCTTATTTCATCTTCAGTAAAGTAAACTGGCTGACGTGTCAATCTCCATAACAATATCGACACAATTCCAATTCAACAATTCAAAGCTTTGTTCTAAATTTACCATTTCTTTTCATGAGAAATAAACTTTACTTCTTCGCCACTGTTCACTTTCCAAAGCGAAATCGCTCCATCCCAACTAACAGCAACAAGATTAAGTCCTGCAGGATCACAACAGCAGGCTGAAACACGACGTGAATGTTTTTCTAGGACATGAATTCTGTAAAAGCATACTAGTTATTTTTCAGTGAGCTCAAAAGCAAGATTGCTAAGTATAAAGAATATTATTTTATGCAACAAAACTCAACCTATAGTTGGGCTCTATATTCCAGATGGAGATTGCACCATTGTTGTCAGCACTGCATAGCTTATTATTGTCAATAAATAACAGGCTAGTGATTTTACTGACATGACCAATAAATGAGGCCACTTTCTATAAATAACATTTTTGAACAAATGTGGTGATAAGTGTTGAAAATTACGAGTTCAGTTTCAAGGGTATAAACTCTTGGTTACCTTGTTCGCTACTACATCATATAAATGAACAGTATTAGCTTCGCCGATAGCAACAAATTTTTCATCTGAAGACATTGCTGTGCACAGAGCAGGCTATGAACGAGAAAATGTCAACGAGGTTTTATAAAGCGTAGCAGCTTCGTGTCACAAAAAAACAAAAGTTTAAAAATATTCTTACCGTGGACAGCTGTATTGTAGACAGACACGAATCAAGATTTTGAGGTTTATTCACCCAAGTGACGAGCGGAGGTATATTAATGCAAACGTTACGATCCCCTATTTTTGCATTTTCCGAGACTATGGAATCACCAGGTTCATTAAATGCTTGTTGGTAAGTTAATTGTGGAACCACCTTCAGTATATGCAGATTTTTTTTAATAAATCTTTCATAGTTCTTCACTGTTTCTGAACTAGTATGCATACGTAGGGACAATGTTTTCGACTTGGATAGGTTGAAGAAAATTTCCGCAGAACTGTACTTCTCCATAAGCTGATCCATGATTCCTGCCTCAAGATTTGCCTGGATGAATCCTAAATTACTAAATAATTCCACAAGCTCTTTATGGGAGCCACTGGCCAGTAAATGCTGCGGCAATGCTGATAGTGCACGAGGAATGCTGGCACTCCAACGTCCATCATCATAAGGATTAGCCAATTTCCAAAAGTACGCTAAAATGTAATGTAATAGTTAAAATTAATAAATTCACGTTATTAGTCAGTTTAAGACAGCGCTCTTTATCTTAGTCAATTTACCTGCTATGATGTAGTGCAATCGAAGCTGCCCTGAAGCAGATAAAATGTCCTGTCTGTATCTAGCTCGAACTGCATCGATGATATTTGAAAAGCCTAGTCTTATAATCCTGTCACTGAATGTTATGAAAAGTAATTTGTAGTGGCCAATTTATATCAACAACACACGAACAACATTAGTACAATTTTTCTTACCAGGAATGGCTAGTTAATTGCAGCAAACAGTGTATACTTCTCAGAAGTTGGTAAAACCTGACCCGAGGCAATGCAATTCCATTAGAGGAAGAGATGAGATTCTTAGCATCCTCCAAACTTGAGATTTCATCGAATCTTGTCAAATAAGTACTAAGAAGAACGTGAAGATCTTCTTCATGCAGACCTACACTCAAATTTAAAGAACACTATTATATTAAATACCTTAATAATAAGAAAATTTATCACAAAGATACAGTTTAATGAATTTAATGTACCATCCTCACAAACTGCTAGCAATCCCAGCACACCTGCAGCCAGTTTATGACTATAGTCCTCCTCCAACCTCTCAAATATGTTTCGCAGCAGGCCTTCAACTGAGCTGCTAAGAGATCTAATCTTCTCAGAAAGCTAAGCAATCATTTGAAATGTCATTATGTAAGATGCCATAAAAAAATGGAAAATACATGAATGTTAAAACAAAATTACTTTTTCGAATATCCCAAAAGTTCTAAGTTCTTCACAAGCCAAGGATAGAAATAGAGGTAAACTTGATTCATGCTTTAGTGCAAGCATATTTAGCTGATTATTGAAAGAACTTTCATCCAGAACTTTACTGTGAATCGAGAGGTTTTTGCGAATAACCTATTATTTAAAAGGAGACATTTCTGTTAAAAGTACTAGTTACACAATTTCAAGTAAAGACAAAAAAGGCCAATATACCTGCATTTTATCCACAAGGGTCATTGGCCCTACAGTTATTGTCTTCTCAGGAGGAAGCAACATAAGTCCTTTATAAACCATGCTATATGTAACTGCGGTACAAATAACGGTGATGCCCTATTAGAGAATGACAGGTCAATGTCAGCAAGTGTGAATAATGAACTCATACAGTGTTTTAAAAAGTGTACTGAAATCTATACAGGCGGCATTTTAGTTTGCATGCTTTCTAGCATTTTCAGTTGCTGTTCCTTTTTAAGAGCATCTAGGCCATCAACAAATATAAGCAGCCTATCTACGGTCTTAACGCCTTGTGTTAGAACATTCTGGAATTCTTCATAGGAATTGCTGCAATAAAGAAACAAATTTTAATAAATGAATGCACTACTCAACGTAGATAAAACTAAAATATCAACAAATATAACCTTAAGTCAGATGAGAATTCATAATCGAGATTAGTTTTCAGGCTTATTTGCTCAGCAATATATCGTAGGATTGACGATGAAAATCCTGACGTCATAGTTGCACCAACAAAAAAGAATATAACAGGGTAGCTCTGCTTTATCTTTTCATCTAGTACGTGAATTAAATGAGCCTAAAATAAATGCAAAAATAAAAATAAGTCCACTGAAGGCACGGCGAATCACAAGACATAAAAAACGGTTTTTTTTCCTTAGATTCTACCATTGGATAGCACATTTGTATTGTTTTTTACTGTTGCTCAATGGTACTGAGAAGTATGTTATCAAAACAAGCAATAAATTCGTTATGAAACGAAATAAATTCACCATCAGGGTTGTCTTCCCGCTCCCTTGTTTTCCGTGGATAATAATCAATCCCTGTTTTACATTGAGAATAGTTTCAACACAACTAGTAACCAATTCCTTTCTGCCAACAAAACAGCTGTTTTTATCCACAGCAAACGATGCATGGAGAGACGACTCCTTCAAATGTTCGTTGTATTTCTCAGGCTTCCATATCAAAGAAAAATGTGTTGGTCAAAACACAAATAGCGTTAATTGTTAAATCTCTGTAATAATATTAATATCACATGGTATACCATTTCGTAATATTACCTTAATACTGATTTTCTGTAGAGCAGTCCACAAATTATTCAAAACTCGTTGGCCAAATTCATGCAAATTTATTATTACTAATTTGCCTGAAAAACTTTCACCCACACTACAAGGGTATCTAAAACACAATAAAATTAGTAAAAAATAGAACAATTTAGATAGGGTAATTAACCACTGCATGACAGGAGTATTAGCATTTTAATTTAACTTTACCCATTGAACACCTCCAGACCACTTTCACACAATCTAGTTTTGAGCTTATTTAGTTTTCGACGATTTTCAGTGGATTCGTCTACAAAATCTTTAATGCGTTTTTTAGGAATGTCACTAAAAATATAATGTTGCATTGATTAAAAAATCAGCGGATAACATCCATGGAATTATACCATGTCTAATATAACGAACGTACCAATACATGGAATCATTTCTAATATAAAAGAATGCCCTTTCTTTAGCTTCATTCGGATGAGCTAATGCAGCAAGATGAAATTCAAGTTCAGTTACAGAGGCCCCTTTTGGATACTCCTGAAGCCACATCAAGTCTGGATTATTCTCGGATGTGTAATAGGATTTTGGTACATAACCATAGCGTTCACCAAGTATCCCAATAAAAAGCTGGCACTTCGTTATTTCAGTTAAACAGATTTCTAGCAACCTAAAATCATAGTTTAAAAACGCAGCATAATTAAGATAATTGATACGTAACATTGATGAATACGTTCCTGAAGCAGCTACATTGTATGCTTACCTGTCATTATTGCTCTCAGCTTCAGTAATTCCCCATCTTAAATCAACCTCCCTCAAATCAATATTTAGACTTCTTGCACGAGAACGCAGTTCGGGAAAGATATACTTAATGAGAATATCTCGCTCACTATTCATGTCACGGAATGTCGAAGAAATAAATACTTTTACAGTCTGCAGTCTATAAAAATACATAACAAATAATAGATTTCTGTTCAACCAGTATCATGAATCTTTGTAATTAAAAATAGTGCATCAAGAACAGGTTTTGTAAAATTCATAAAAAGTAGAAAATCAGTACAATTCAGATAGCTGCGCCAATTTTAATATTAACGGCTGTTTTGATAAGGGGCCTTTGTATTATGGCAGTCCAAAATATCAGAATACATGTACTATAAACAAAAGCATGCGGCAGAGTTCCACATCTGCCATGATCACGTTTTTAAATCATCAAATAATGAATTTATTTTTATTCATAGCAACAGCAAAATGTAAAATGCAATTTAAATTTAAGTTGTGAAGATATCACACAATTTATTTTTAACAAATCGTGTTGTGTTGTATACTAAGCCCCTCCTACACAAATACTGTCACCAACATTATTAAAGGTGTTGTTTTTTGGATAACTCATTTATTTTGCAATGTGATTCCCTCAATACCGAACAGTCGAATTTTACATCGTTCTGAGATTAACTGTGAACAGCAAAACCTACTAATTTTTCAATGTTGTGGAAGTAATTGGCATCTTATGTCCTAGCTGTTTCGTTAATAAAAACTGAGGAACAGTAACGTTTAATATTTTACATCATGGAGGATTATTGCTTTTGTGCTTGCACTTACCCTGATGATATAATATTTTCAACACCAAGAGGCACTTGAAAGATGGAATCTCCTGGCCGGGACAAGACTTTCCTCGGCAGCGGGTCCAAGCCATACTTCTCATCAATTCGCTCAACAAATCCGAGTTGGCCACCTTTTCCCCTTTCTGCAATGAACCTGGAGAGAAATCATTTTTGCCATAAGTACGATTACAAAACGTATATTCGAAGCATTGGCCTTGTCATACCTTAAAATGCCGTCTGTGAAACCCACTAAACGGACGTCATTTTCTTCGTGTTTTTCAGCAGAAGCTCTAAAAAGTTATAAAGAGGGTTTTATCAACACTTTTACGATTACGAGCATCCAGAGGGGTTTAGAAAAGAGATGAAAGCATACCGTACAGTGGTGCTTGCCAAGCACACTGTGACATAAAGCAAATTTGGATTGACACACAACCGACATTTTGACACAAAATGGCTGATAACTTCAATTTCTGTTGAGCTTGTAAATACGATCACATTGTCCACCTATGAAAGTAAGTTTAATTAAAAACCGTTTAAAGATTTGCTGATGAAAGTAACTACAACTTTTTCAACCATTTCCCAATTTTATAAATTAACGGAATTTACACCATATATTGATTTTCCATTTTAAAATTATTAAAAAATCACATTTCAAAAATAATTCACAACCCAGACATACACATGCACTATAAAACGTTCTATTTATAAGAAAAATGAAAAATAAAAAGATTTTATGAGATTCGATAAAATTCGCCTGGTAAAATACATCTTTTGCAATCTATTTATATTGTGTTTATAGTGTAAGGGGCATCTGGTTTATTTCAGTTTTAATTCGGCCTTTTTTTTTGGTAGAATTAAGATATGAAGATGAAAGCAGGGCATTCGGTTTATACGAGCTTGTGCATGTACATTCTCTGTCACTTCTGCATTACATTCCCAGCTAACTATTTTTAAAGATAGAGTAACATTTTCAAATTTAACAAGAGCAGAGGTAGAACCTCCGATCTTAAATAAAAAATAAAGATTTGAGAGGGGAGTATTTTTTCCTTCGTTGCATCGCTATCATGTTTTGCCAGATCCACTCTAGGTGTTTACATAAACCTCATTCCATTTCCTCTTCATTAACCTAGGGATCTATTTAAGGAACAAATACTTGTCTTCTACTATTACTTGTATACCACACTGAATGATGGTAACGTAATACGGTATTTATACAGACCCTAGCCCTTCCACAGGCGCCGACTCCTTAGCACACACGAGGTGATTTGTCAAATTCAAGTTAAACAATATTAGTCTTATCCGAAAAATCGCGTATTATCTGCTGCGAATATACTGTATGAAATAAGAAATACTTCAAAATTCTACGCTCTACTAGTAGTAGATAATATCCATGGACTTCTCTAGTATATTTTAAATGTAATGTACTTTTGTTCTGTCCAAGAATTACGTAAATGAGAAAGGGGATTATTCAAATTCAACCGTTCACATATTTCAATCGTCACTAAAAATTAAAAACTGAAATTATTTTCTGTTTCATATATACATGTATATATTTTTTAAAACCGTCGATATTGTGGCAATAACCTATCTAACTGCAGAGTTCAACTTCATGGCAATTCGTTTTATAAAATTATACAAAACCGTCATGAGAATTTTTGGATAAACTTTAGTATATATAGTCGCTGTAAAAATACGCACATGATGTTTATATTTCAAGTTTTACTTATCGAGTAGAGATAAGACACCTGTCCTAACTGTCAGATTAACCTAACAATGCAATGTCTGCTTTATCTGCCCCTAACCGCCAAGCAATCACTGCCAGCCTTCGAGTGGTTAGGAGAAGCCCACATCCTTATAGCCCCTTAGGCTAAATCTTTTTCAAAATTAGTCACAAATATATTAGAGTTCAAAATCATATCATACTACATGTGCATATTTGAAGCAGGCATTGTATTAACGTTCACCATCTCAAGGGCGGGCACAGGACCTGTTCATAATTTGAATTAATGAGAATACAACTTGCGCGAAAAATTAGTAACTGGAAAAGTTTGGATTCATTTTACGGATGTCTTTAAAAAGAGTGGGTAGCCATGATATACACGTAATTATGAAAATGTGTGCAAATATTTCTTGGAAATTTCAGTTCTTGGAAAATCATAAACGTAGTTTGGATTATTGTAATACTGTACATTCGCTGCAATTTGATTTCGTTTCCTGAAGAAAAATAATAACTCGTAATGCACTGTGTTTGCTTTCCCGTGCCCGTGATTTACAGTAATTGGCAATGCTTTTAGTAGCGAGATGCATTTTAGAAATAAAAACAGCAATATGTGAAAATGCGCTGTCAGCACTGACATCGCATATTCTGTGCTCTAAAAACTGGATCCTGTTCCCGAATGATCGATATGAAACATTGCACACTGCTGCTCCAAGCCACGTTTGCTTTTACAATATTTATAAATACGATGCTGGATGTTTTTAGCTGGATAGCTGGATATTGTACCATAAATCCGTTGCAATGAATGTGTCAAAGAAATTTTATTATTATCTTTCCTTTGCGACAGATCAAGTTTAAAGAGGTTTTGTAACTGGAATAGGAGGGCAGATGAGAGATATGGGAATATCCCTCGCTCCAATGAGTCTTTGCATGGGAATGCGTCAGTGATTGATTAAGAAGGATAACGAAATAGTGAAATCAAAAGGAAGTCGGAAGTTTATGTCGACAGGCAACAGTGTAAAATGTGCGACGCGTCGGTTTTATCGTGCACCTAAAAATATTTTCAAATTTAGTTTTATTTACAAATAGCGAGGGCAAAAAACGGTGGCAGATGCCACTAACAGCTTGTTAGGGCATTTCATATTTATCCGCGTATAACTTATGGTTATCTGAATCCAAGGAAACCAGGGCTGTTCGTCAGATTGGAAAGAAGTGAAATCTCATATTTTAAGTCGGGCTGCTGCTGCGTACTCATAAACCTCACGGTCAACACAGACCCGATGTGAAACCCCATACATTTGCCAACAAATCTCGCTTCTCGGTACTGCCTCGAAAGCAGAATTTCATGTGATCTAGAAGGGATACGGTGTCTTAAAAGGTTTCATCCTGGCTTATACGCGAAGATTTTTTATTTCCATGACTAACCAGTAGCAACGCAGGTGTGGATAGGGCTTCTGCCAAACGCACTTCAACTGACGATTTATATAAACAAGTTATGTGATTCGCGGAGCAGAAGGAACGCTACAGAGGATTTTTGTGAGAATTTCCCTTGTACTTGAATCTGTGAAAACGAGCTCCCAATTTCACAATGGGGGTCATTTCAAACATATAGTTCGTCCTTCCCGGTGCGCAAATCTGCAACTATTAGCATTTGCAAGAATTACTTCAAAATTGAAATTGTGGTTGACAAAATGGTTCATCCTAGCATCCCACTGCTTTTCGTCGTGATAGTCTGTTATTTCTCTCTGTGTTCATTCGGGATTGTGTGCGATGCACCAAAACGCCACGAGTCGTGTTCATTCAACCAATTATGCACCTGTTTAAAAAGTCCGCCTGATTTGGGAACAATGAGTTGTATTAATGTTCCCATGACCACCATTCCCGCATTAAATGCTACCAGGCTCAATGAACTAAACATGGACAGAAATGGACTAAGACTACTGGGAGAAAGACAATTTGTTGGAACAGGAATGCAGAATCTTCAAATTGCAAACAATCCTCTCATGCGGTAAGCAAGAACTAAATATGTTACTACAGATTTAAAATTCATTACCAACTGTGTATACTCTAACAAATGAGCATGGTTAGCATTTATCAAATAATTGTTTGCTGCTGTTTTTAACAATATAGAAATTTCCTTTTCAATATTCGCTTCGCACTCAAAAAATCAATTTAAATGATTCACTATTAAAAAGAAACGTCGACAAATATTGAACGATATATCGAGGTTTGAGAAATACTACCGCTGGACAATGCATGGCAATAACTGAATGCAAGTAATCAATCAATGCACACGCTCTACAAGTTCCAGACTGTTTTAAACAAACTTTTCAATAGCCAAGACAGATGATGGCAAATTGACCATTACATATATTCATTCTTTCAAATAGAATAGGGTCAGTGCTAACAATTGTATGGATCTTACAGTTTTAATCGCGAAATAAGTTGAAGATATAAGTGCGAATTAACCGGTCATAAGATAAACCAGAATTTTATCATGTGATCGACTGATTCACTTCTGAATCCATGAAGTACATGTAACTAAAGATTGAATGTTCAATATCATAAAGCAACAAAAACCTTTGAAAGTGATAACAAAATTGAATGATGTGACTGAATTTGCTACCTCATAATTTCATTCATACCACTTACAGTATGTCAGTAAAAAAGACGGCGGGAGAATAAGCACTAAATGTGCTACAGACATTATTAAGTATCGCAGGTTACAAAAATGTTGAAAAAATGCGCTTTTTTCAAACAACAACAAAGTTCAAGCGCACGAATGTTATTTATAATTATCCACTTGTGATCGAGTATGTCATATTTAATTTTTTTCAGAATTCCATCAGGAGCATTCTTTGGTCTAGAAAAAACGTTATTTCAATTGGAGTTACGAAACGATCAGTTGTATTCTTTTCCACATCAAGCAATCAGATCTTTATCGAAACTGAAACGACTCGATTTGAGTAGTAAGTCACTACTTCGATTGATATTCATGGAAACGATTTTCGTTCATTTCAATTAACATTTTCGAACTTTCAGATAACTTTATTCTTAATCTGAACAAAGAAGATTTTCGTGGATTGGAATTTACACTGCAAAGCATAATTTTGAGCAATAATGACATAAGAGAAATAACGCCAGACGCCTTTTCAGACTTGAACGTGCTTGAAACACTGAATCTTAGTGGAAATCGTTTGGCTTTCATATACGAGGCGTTTCGGAATGGACCACGGCAACTAAGAAGTGTGGACTTATCAGATAACATTCTTGGCATTGTCCCGTTTTCAATTTTGCGAAATGTGAAATCTCTCATCAAGTTAAACTTATCTCGCAATCGCATAACCGCTACAGGTGACTTCAATGGCAGTGACGATGTTCAACGTTTCACTTTAGAAGAGCTCGTTTTGAGCTACAATTACATCAAGGTCTTGCAGAAACGAGCATTTCGGCATTTTGCAGCAATTGACCGTCTCAACCTGAATTTCAATCCAATAACTTCCATCTTGGACGACGCTTTTCATGGAACTAAAATCACAGAACTTCATCTGAGGAGTTGTGCTTTGAAGCATTTATCGTCCAGTTCTTTCGAAAATTTAAACACGCAACTGCACTTGCTGGACGTGTCCCACAATCACCTGACAGACAGCGTCATGCTGGCAGCTTTTGGGAATATGACGGAACTGACAGATGTTTTCATGAGCGGCAATGACATTCGTGTGTTACCATCAAAAACTTTTCTAAACTCCTGCCTTACTTTGAAGCATCTGCACTTGAAGTCCACGGGAAAGATGCCAACTATCCGTACACAAATTATGAACGAAGATCTTAGAGAATTTACCAGCCTTCGAAGTCTGGCAATATCACAATTCCCCAAAAGTTCTCTAACAGGGAACGAATTTCAGGGCTTGAGTGCAACGCTCGAAAAACTGATACTACGCTCCAGTAATCTGAAATCCCTCGATCTCGATGTATTTCGACATTTGCTGAATCTCAAAAGTCTAGATTTGTCTTCCAACAAAATAGAGCGCATCCATGAAAATGTCTTTGATTCACTGGGCGACTCTTTAGAGATCTTGGACCTGAGCAACGCATTCGCACCATCTCTGGTTCAGCCACCGAGTGCGTTATTTAAATCCCTGATTAAGTTGCGGGATCTTGATTTAAGCAATAATCGCTTGAGGTCTGTCCCTCGAGATTTATTTCATTCCCTGGCAGATTTGCAAGCTCTCAACTTGCAAGACAACGCCATTGAAAATATAGACGTGGACTCCTTTACAAATGCCCGCATCAGTAAACTTGGGCACCTAAACTTGCTCAAGTTATCCTTCAATCGGATCAAGTATGTAAATACCTCAACATTTAAAGGTTTGAAGAGCCTTCGATTCCTATATCTGGACGATAACGATTTACGGATCTTGGAAAAAGAAGCATTTTCCAATCTGGAAGAATTGGAGTATCTCGACTTAAGCGGTAACCGCATCGAACAAATTAGGAGGGAAGCTTTTAGTAACCTGCGCAATTTAGAATTTGTGAATTTGGCGCATAATTTATTACGAAATTTTTCTCTGTATTCACTGGATCAAGTTGGTACGAAATCGCATTTCAAGGTGGACGTCAGCCATAACCATATTGAACATTTAGTAAGCGATGCAGACGAAACTTTGTATGGTTCCATCAAAATCCTTAACTTTAGCAACAACAACATTTCTTACATCGGCAACAATTATTTCGATCCCATTAAAGATATTATAAGGGAACTCATCTTCAGCTACAACAATTTACAAAATGTGACCAGAGCCGTTTTCAGCGATATGCCATATTTGATCATCTTGAAGTTAGACAACAATCAAATTAAGTCGTTGGATCCCGGTGCATTTGAGAAATCGACACATTTAAGAGTCCTTGACTTAAGTCACAACCACATTACCACACTTAGATCCGAAATATTTTCCCATAGCCCGGTCCTGCAGTACCTGGACATATCGAACAATCATCTAGAAAAGCTTCCAGATGACTTATTTAGCAAAACGAAGCGTTTGAAAGCCATTAATTTCGCCGAAAATAACCTCACTGACTTTCCATCATCTACGTTGTCTCCCTTAACGATTACTGTGAATCGAATCGATTTTTCTCATAATCAAATCATTCGTTTGTCGAGTGAACCCTTCATTTCATTTATTAACCTAGTGTGGCTGGATTTATCCTTTAATCAATTGAAAGAAATTGACTTTGGAACCTTCCTGAAGCATTCGCCTCAGCTTCGGTTTCTGAATATGGCTGGCAATCCTTTTAAAGATCCAACGAAAACTTTTTCATCAGGAATCGGTGGTCATAAATTGGAAGAAATTAATTTAAGCAGCACGGGCTTATCGACCTCGCCTAGTATTGATACACCCAATCTTCTGAGGCTTAATTTGTCCAGAAATAGCATTGCTCAGCTAAGAACCACCGTTGGTGACATGACCAATATTCGTGAAATAGACCTATCATACAATGAGCTAATAAAAAGCGATCTCGATATCAGGAATGCATTACCAAAACTTCGCTTTCTAAATTTAGCCCATAATGCCTTTACTACCATTAATAATGATAGTTTTACCAGTTTTCCTTCATTAAATGCCTTGAATATAGAAGGACTGCCTCTGACAATGTTCCAAACTGGAGCACTGGTTCGTTTGAATAGTCTGCGCGCATTACAAACAAACCTATATGATAATACCATCAATGAAATTGGAGGCAGATTCGATCTGTTCGGAGCTATTGGCCCAATGCTTTCTTTGCAGAGTCTAGAATTAGATCTGGGAGACATGACAGCAGGCGCACAACAGTCTAGCAACTTGATTCTACAATCCAATGCAAATATTGGATTACCACCAAAACTCAACAAACTCGTAATAAGTGGTAAGAGATTCAAAAATTTCGGTAAAGCGGCTTTAGCTTCCATGCAGAATCGTTATTTACATCTCAAACTATTTAATACCTCGGCAACTAGCTTATCCTCCGAGGTATTTACATCGGCTTCTGCGGTGCAATTCCTTCAGTTAGAAATCTCCCAAAATGACGTCATTTCCATAGGGGATCCAATCACGGCAGACGAAATTGGAGCAAGGGGCATTTATCTTACAGATTTCCAAACAGAACAAAACCAGTGGCAATGTGATTGTAACATTGGATGGATTGAGCATTGGATGCGACAATCTAGGCAACGATATTGTAATAGCAAGAGTTTGCCTCATACAGGCCATCAAAAATGTCAAGAAATGATTCGAGACTTTCGTTTATCGCAGTGTGAGAATAAAATGAACAAATCGGTACTAGCGGTTTTAAAAGAGGACCTAGAATGCGCCTGGAAGCCGTCTTTTGCAACAAATTGTTCATCTAAAAAGCTACTTGTAGCATTTATAGTTGCTTCATCGACTATATTCGCCATGGTCTATTAATGCACTTGTAACATCATGGATGGTGACTTTAGATTAAAGGAACAGCGTTAATTTATTTTCTTTATGAATATTATATCTTCTGTATAGTTGTATGAGCGTGTAAGTACGAATGTAAATGCGCTGACCAATTTAAATAATATCCTGTTAACATGCGCGAACAATGCCACTGTCAAATGGAGGCAAAAGTCTATTAGCAACGCTGAGGTATACAGTAGATCATGTGATGTAGATAATGCACCTTGACATGATTTGCAATAATAAAAATATGTCACTCGTGTCTCGACATTGTTCATAATTACAATTTATTGTTAACTGCGCAAATGCAATTTCAAGTCTGAGAACACATTCTACAACAAGTTCAATCTACAGTTGTCGTCAGCAGAATGTGGCGGTAATTCGGCCATGAACAGCTGGTCGATGATTCAACCATAATCGAGATTTTCTAAAATATTTAAATAGTTTTCACATTTCGAATTGCTTAAAATAATACTGCCATGTTTTTCTCTAAAATTTCTTCCTTCCTGCCCGAATCTGTCAGATTATTATTTGGCCTAGAATATATTATGAAAATCTGTAACTGTGTGCAATGTTTCACCAACGATTTTCAAGCCAGAGGCGATGCTGGCGGTTCTTATATCATTTTACGACATCTCTGGAAGCGTCTGCTTGACACCAAAACACACTCGGTGCATTCTAATATTTGCAGGTGTATGACCACATGCTACAGTCATTGCATTTCCCAGCAATAAACATTCTGTATATGCAACACTTCAAAAACATAAAACTGGAATGACTTTTGGCTGCCGACAGCAAAGCTAACATGCCAGATGTCCAGAACAGCAGCGGTTCAGTTCCTTGCCAGCACCCCCATTTTTATATTTTGTATGCTGAACAATTTTTAATAGGGGAGGATCTCATCCTTTTTCCGGGGCTACAGCTGACCAAGAAAACAGGAAGTGGATCGAAAGCGAACGTATGACCAAGGAACGACCGCAGCGAACCATTTGTACACCATTAAGGATTGTATTCACACATCATTGGCCTGTGGTGCACAAAACAAGCTAAGTGTAAGGAACCAGAGGAAGAAATGGGAGAGTAAATTCAGGGTCAAAATAACATGGCAGCGAAAGCATCTCCCTCCAAAACCAAAATATCACAAAAGTAATTTAACAAAACGCCAAGAAGCACGCATTGTTAATCATTTTCTTTCATCTTAACTGATGCAAAAAAGGAAATCAAAAAAAGAAAAGCTCAGGAGTTCACTGATGAGTAGCTGCCAATGCTACTGTAGTAAACTAGTGATGATAATGGGAGTACCTTTGGCTGTCAGCAGTTCGCACGTTAGCTTTTTACACGAAGAAGAAAAATTAAACAATCGATATGGAACTTAAAAAAAATATTCCATTTGTCAAACAGACAGACATCCGCAATGCAGGCAACATCTTTGTCTGGAACGAACAATAGGAATTGCACAAAATTGTTTCTTTTCTCACGTTTTTCATCTCCATTCTCCAAGCGGCGATGTCTGTCATTTTTTATTGCCGAACACATGTCTTATTCACAGATAAACTGTTGGAGTTTTTAGGATAGAAGTTAAATATTTAAGTGGTAAATTAATTCATAGTAAAGTTAACCACCCTAGAAAAGTAGCGAAGTTTGTACCGGTAGATGGTATTCGTGTGATCGATAAAATATTCGGTTTCCGATTGCATTCTTCTGGCTTTAATTCTCTTCAAATATACAAAGTATCGGGTTGACGTCGATGTATTGTCGAAAGGAACCGAGAGTAAAGAAGGAAATGCCCTAATTTAAGAATGGCGCAAACAAGTTAAACTGACATTCAAGTATCAGCAAACACGCTTTAAGTTCATCTGCCATGCTGAAGTGGTTTTCTGCATGCCACTGTCACAACTTGTTTACGATGAAAGCAAACGATCGACTTTATGGATTTATTCATGCATAGGTCGTAACATAAAAGGTTACCTCTCAGTCATAATATTAATATTTGCTTCCGAAATTCAAATGTAACCCTTATTTTTTCCCCTCGCTTCGGTAAATACAATAAAAAAACACACAGATGCCTTGGCGAGGTCACGGTAATGTGTTGCAACGATAAGCATTATTAAGATATTAATTGGGAACTAATAAAGTACAATTTTTCCAGCCCAAATATTTCTCGTGTAACGTTGTAAAGCAAGCCCATCGTAAAAATCATAAAAAGAAAACATATTTAGTATACATGTACACAGCGTACTTTGAAAGAAAACAGAACCGAGGCCCTAAAATGGGACAAGGGATTGTCCCTACTAAATGGGTTATAACAAATTAAACAGGTGTAAAAATTGCTTTGTACGTGTAATGTGCTAATTTTCCTGACTGCCCAAAATTTCGGCATAGGTGCAAGGTAAACTAATAAGTAGGCTGTTTGAAACGTTAGTAACAAATGCAAAATTGGTCAACGGCGCGGCGTGGCGCAAAGCAAATGTTGAAATGAAAAGTTTGCTTTCGAGGTCAGAATAAGGGTTAAGGGTGTTGCATGTACTGTAGGAACAGAGAATGTCCTTATTCACAATGAGTCACGTCATGAACGTTTTCAAGTTTAGCGATGATGTGACATGAATAATAATAAATCGCCCTTTTGTGCATCAGACTCCAAGCTAGGGACAGTTGACCGAATCCGGATCTCAAGCCCTAGGTTCTGTCGTATAAAATTAATTCCTGCAGTAAATTCCAGTAGTTCCTTTCGTATTTGCTTTTAAACCCCTATAGATTCTTAATTTCTATGCAAAACAATATATCACCGATAGCGTAGTGTATCGAGATAATGGCTTATATGTAGAAAATTTCATTTTGGATCACTGGATCAAGGTTCTATACAGACCCAGGAAGAGATTTTAGAATGAGCTTACAAGACATACTACAGCAAACCTACAGCAACCAGCAGGCTCAAACACAACGTTAGATGCACGATTTAAAGTGCTGTGTTTTGCATTCTGAAATACTATGCCTCTTTAAAAATAATAATGAAAGAGGATGACTAGTGAAAGATTAACGTTCCAAATTCAAAAGAGTCACCCTTGGTGTCCACACGACGAGCAGTCAGATACGAAAGCACAACGGCCCCAGCCAGGTTCGCAGCAATTTTCTTTTACAATGCCACACCCGGTACTCAATTTTTCCTAAGTTTAACTCGTTTTATTAGAATGCTTTTTATCAATCTGTTGGCGCACAATACGTAAACTCATTAGCTCACTTCCTCGTTTGAATGAACTTATTTCAGTGATCCCAGAAGTTAATTAACTCGAGCAACTTGCGAGTCAAATTAAGTGGCAATCGCCTTTGAGCATCGACAAGCATGCTGACAAAAACATTCGCGATGATCCAATGTCATTCCAACGAAAATTGAACATGGATTTTTACTAACACGTCTTCAGTCTGATCATTAACATACGTGAATATCAGTGTATTAATGTAGCGAATAAAAAGAATTTTAATAGCGATCACGGTTATATCCATTCCACAAATTACTCGCATGACAGCCAGCCAAGTTTCTGCAAAACTTCACAGGTTTTGATTACCTTTCCGGGTAAAAACAAATCAAACGGTAAACTCCTAAAAACTCCCATTTCAGCCTTCAACCGCCATGGGTATACCTATTCGGCCTTGGCAGCCGACTGGATGTCCTCAACAGTTAAAAACAAATGTGGTGACCCCACGATGTTTCCATCACGACAGCCAAGCCTCTCCATGTTTCTCAATAATAAATCATAAGTATTTACGTATTTCCGTGGCAAATATTAACAATTTGTTAACTTGCTCATTGATAAATTTATTTCATTTTTCGAAAAATAAATAATCATTGAAACAATAAGGTTTAATAAGCTGCTGCATGTTTTCAAATAATGGTAAATATGCGATACTTTGAAGAAGCCAACAAATCCTTCAGATAAGACTCGCAGGCTTGTGGCCAGTATAGAATTTTTCACATCAAAGTATCTGATAATTTCTCATTTTTTTTTTCACATGCAATTATCTGGGGGTTTTTTCACATTTTTTTGCAGGAGCAAATGCATGTATCTTTGTATTTTCATGGAACTGATTTTCAGACATAATGTATTATTTTAAGATTCCTAGAAATAGCAGTCTTCAACAGAAAATAAAAATAATTAAATTTCAGTGCATATTTTATGAAATCAAGGTCCTGAATGGAGGGTAATTCTTGTTTTATGCTGAATTTATTGAGAAGTTCGTAATTTTCAGTGAATTTTCACATAAAATGTCATCTGTTCAAAAATGTTCGCATTATTTCACAATTGCCTCATCAATGCACCCTCATCAATGGAATAGTTAACAAATTGATGAACATTTAGCAATTTCCCCTCCTTTCCTCCTTCCCCGTCTAACTGGCCTAGGGAGTGCGTAGCTGAATCGCTTACACCTGACCGAAAGACGTGTATAAATACAAAAAAACTAAACCGGTTAAAAAACAAACAGGCTCGCATTGTGGTTATCCATGGCAGGTCGGAGCGAAAAAAGCTCATGGAGTTGCTCGAGCTTTTCGGTCAGCTATAGATAGGAGGGATTAAGCTGGTTGTCGTAGGCAACCTCTCTGGCCAGCCATCCTTCAGCCGTGGCAAGGGGCTGCAACCGCCTCGGGCCATCAAACCGCACCTTGACAAAGAATTCTCCAGCAAATCCGTTCTTAGGGGGGCAGGAGCTGAAAACTTTTGCAAAGTTGAGCGAGCACCAACTGCACGCGACGCCACCAGTGACCACAACCACCTGTACGAGTGCATCGCACTGTTCGCATGTTCGAAAGCTGCAGGTAAAATGTATACCCGCTGAAGTTCACGACCATTGGCGAATTGGATACCGACGCATCCTTGGCATGGGGGATAGTCATGGACACAAACAGTCGTGCGTTTTAGGTGTGGATTTCAGGGCCACTATCACTGCGCTACAGGAGGATTATTACCAGAAAGTCTTCCGTGCCAATCAATAGGAACCTTAAACGACAGAGTGCCACGACGAGATTGAAAGGTAAGAATTTTAAAACTGTATACCCATTTGCTTAGGCCTACCGTCGACAGGGAAAGTGAAAATATCAGCAGACCACCATAGGCTGCAGCGCTTTGGGCAGTGTTTTCGAATTTTTCAAAAAATTCTTGGAATGAAATTTCAGGATTCCCGCAGCTTGATTCTGCTCTTGAATATATGGTGAAACTTCGATTATCCAGCACTCGTTTAACCGTCAGTCTCTAGCCGTTAACCCTCAACATAAAAAGAAACTATTTTTTGAAAGAAAAACAAATTAGTAGATTCACAAACAAAAGTAAAATTTTATGTCTGAGCAACAACAGAGACCAACTCTTTTTAAAAATAAATCCAGTAATACATGTGCATGTATTCTGTTATCCGTCTATTCGAATATCCGCCACACCTGCGGTCCCGCCCCTGGCGGATAATCGAAGTTTCACTGTAGATGAGATTTTTACTTAATAAGGCATTTAATGAGATCGATATAATTAAAGGATTTGTGTAATAACGGGATTTACGCAACATTAGAATATCGAGTAATTTACATTTAAATTTGGGATTTTTATTTAGGAGTATGTAGATGCTTGGAAATTATTTTAATTTGGCAAATTTCGATATTGTCACAATGAAGCTAAGTAGATTGAACCAGTATGCATACTGGGGCTTTCTTTCATCGCACAAAGGGCAATTTCACCTTAAACGACGGTACACGCCATAATCGATATATGAAATACGTTCTGAAATGAAATTATACTTAAAAGTTTGAGAAATTCACTGATTTATTGAAATGTTTTCAAAATTCCCCTGACTTTCCCAGGATTCCCAGGTTCTGTGGGAACCCTGTGTCAAGAAATTAAGATCCAAGGACGAAGAATCAGGGAATTTAAAATAAAAAGACAGTTTTTATGGAAAATCAGGGAATTTTAAATAAAAATTGACTACTGTTTTCCTTTCAACAAGCAGAAAAACTGGTTACAAACAGGGAGAAACATTTAAGGATAGCAAGATCTCAAGGCTAAGAAAATCTCAATCTCATTATAAGAATCTCTGGATGGATTTAACGATAATATAAGTCAATTGGGTGTTAAGGTAACAATAAACTTGTTCAAAATGTAGTACATATATCTTCTAGTTTTCATTTTTCATTTAAGGTTAGGTAACATGACCTGAAAATCAGGGAAATAACCGGGAGCTAAAATTTGCAAAAGTGTGGCCAGAGCCTAATTACCATTCGATTCTGTATCAGGTGGCTATTCCGGAGAGCCCCGACACATATACAAAATATGACATGGCAGTATTTAAAATGCTTGTATTAGCCTATTGCAAATATTCTGTGAAATGTGCTATTTTGACACCCTTTGCTAATAATGAAATAAAACTAGTAAAAAAATACATCTTTGATTGAAGTATGGGTTGAAGGGGCTCTGTGTGTGCGCAGACCTACGAAAGTGATATAACTGATGCGAAACGCAACGGCGCTTATCCCCCTAATTTTATGAACTATTAAATCCCAAGGGTTTTAGAAATACATGTACATGTAATAAGCGATATTTTCTTCCTTGACACGCTCAGTGCCATTTCCAGTATAAAAGGGAAAGTCAAGGGGGTGTAAACAATGTAATCTTCTTAGCAAACAATCACAGCTAATTTCTTCCTTGTAATTCACAAATTTCAGATCATTAATATTAATGCAATGCTAAATGAAATTTTGGCAAAGCAATATCACAAACAGCATGCGCGCAGTTTGCCAGTTTGTAAATAACTTGACAAATTTAATGTTATAAGTTCAAAAAGAAAAAAAACACCGTATTTCCAGTATAAGATTTTTTTTAAATCTAGTAGGCCTACATGTATATCCAGTCACCAGACGACCACTTTCAAAATTAAGAAAACTAATGATAATAAAAACGATAACATTAATTGCCTGCCAATTAATAGTTTGTAGACAGTGGTTCCTACCAGACAGGTTTTATTTCCTTCAAATTTTCATGAGGGTTTCCATCGAAGCACGACATTAATAGCACATTTACTACATTGGAAATTTAACCAGGATTTTCTGGTGTGGGGTTGCTGATGCTGGCCTGGTCACAGTCGGTTACTGGTTATTTTTATAATAATAATGATAATAACAAAATTCTTCAAAACATAATAATTAAAACATTTATTTCGGCGTTGAGGGACATATAGCCCCCCGTGCCTTGTAGTATTACTTACTAATATGAGCTCAAAACGAAAAAATATGACCACAAAAAGGCATTTCTTGGTTAAAACAATAAAATTACGCCCAAAAAATTGCAGCAATTATAATTCCAGTTTAAGATTCAAAAACTTAACATTGCTGTGAAATCTTAGGGGCTCCAGTCAGGGTCTGTCGATGCGTTATGCGTATCCTACATACTTTTATGGCAACGTCTCTGTTAGAACGAATTACACGGTACGGTGTAGATAAGGGTGTATTTTACTTTGGATTTGGGTTGTATGCTGTTCTATTACCCGCCTTAAACGTATAAGTGAAATATTTATTAGGAGTATCTTAAAACGCCTAACTTTCAAGAACGTGTAGTGTTTATAAAATTTATCTTTTTAACAATAGGTGTTAAAAAATATTTTGCAAAGCTGGGCCTAATCAGTGGCCACTTTTATTCATCCACGTTAAAACTGGAAAACAAAACTGTAGTGCACCGCCTATATAGCGTGAAAATAATAATTTCATAAATTTTTACATAGAGTAGGCTACATTTTCTTGAAAGGGAAAGCAAGAGATTATTTCTAAATGAAGTCCAAATATGTGCATGTTATACAAATAAATGTATCTTCAAATTCAAATATACTGCAGTGAAAATAACATGCAAAAGTTAACCATTTTGGGGAAGACACATTCAAAATGTATTGCCAATTACTTCCAAAAAATTTCAAATTGGAAATCATTAAATATGGCTCTCAATATATGTAGTTTAACAAATTATACGAACTCTTTATACATGTACCTGTAGATAACATTCTGTAACAAAGAATTCAGACAGTGATCCTTGATTTTCATTTTTTTTCAATTTCGTTACATTGTAAATACTGCGTACATGTACATGTACATACCGACTGTGCTTGCCAATAATACGTTTTCATTATTGAGATATTTTTCCGATAAAAAATATGCTTTTTTTACAACAGCGTAAAACTGATATTCTCAAAGTTCATATTTTTGTCAAAAACCAGCTTTTAGATCTAAACTGAAAGGTTAGACTACAACTACACGTTTTTTCGTGGAAAGCAAGTTCTCGATGCAAGAAGTAAAAGTTCAAGTATTTGAAGCTTTTAAAACCATATTCTTCCCTCTGTGTTAAATGCTGCAGGCCCCCAGGCTTAAATCACCCTCCCTAACCACGCAATGAAACCTGATGTGAAAAGATTATTTGGGGTGAAGAACCTTGTGGACAACAGTTACCTGTATTGAGGAACTGCATACACAGACTTATAAATCATTGGTATTCAGTCATAAATACATGTACCTGTAGTTGAAGGATTTACTTGGGTGGTAATCGGCACGAGGTTAAAATACACAGTAATGTGTATTTGTGGAAATTAGAAGTTTTTAAATACAGGATATGTACATGTACATGTATACTGGAGTAAAACGGGTCAATATCATTTAAGCTGCATTTCAATGGAATAGTAAAAATACAGGAAGAATTTTTCAGGTCAAAGGTTTCGCAGTAAAGGACTCAACCGCAATGGAATTCAAAACATTCACCTAAGAGGGTCACGACCTTCTTGATATTTTGGGTTCCTCTTGCTTTAAGGTCAGCAATGACCCCAAAACCAGACAAGAAAGCAGATGCCCAATGCGTACATGTGGGTTTTCATCATTTTCTTATTTACACAGAACTGCTGTATTCATGTGTTTTCACTCAGTGTGAGAAATACATGTACATGTTAATATTAATCTCTTTAAGGACTTCAACCGCACACAATATTTCACACTCCCTTGTACATAATAATAATAATAAATCTGGAACCAATCATAAATTTAACACCATATGATTTTACGTACTGTACATGTACATGTAGATGCGTGATAAAAAAAGAAGAAAAAATCTGTTTTGGTTGAAGAAATTTTGTCCATCAACTCTTCAGATATCGTTTCAGAGAAAGACAATGAATTGGTCTTGTTTTTTACAGAATGCCTAAAATACTGTTTTAATTAATCACGTCCAAAGTCAGATGGGTACTACATACACACTCTTGTTATGGCTCTAACACATTTTCACATGTGTTTAGCCTACCATTTTTCAAATCCAAAAAAGTCAAGTAGGATGGATTTTAAACCGTACATGTATATGTATTTCTATCCAAAACATCTAGGAATTAAATGATTCATGTACTGTATAGGGTAACTACACCGATAGTCAGCTACACTGTACTTCGTACTAAAACACTTACTGTACATGTATAATAGTCAGTTGATGAATTTCTTGTGTTAATTAACCACATCCTAGTAGGCCTACTCAATCACTGACATTCCATATACTGTACAATGTACATGTATTGTATGGACACAAGAAATTCACCCATTGACTATTATACTGTAAATATTTTAGTACATACAGTAGTTATACCTACTCAACACGATTTTTATATAAAAAAAACTCCATAAGCAAATGTTTTTCGTAAAACTGGATCACAAATAAGCAAATTTCCAGACATGATATGAATTTCCCTGACTTTTCCGGGTTTTCCAGACGGCCGGAAACCCTGATTGTATGTAAATTTAAAGAAAAATTGTATATAAAATTTATAATTTGAAATTATTCAACAACAGAAAAGAGCTAAAACTATTTGGGAAACGCATACATGTATTTATAGCGAGATGAGATTTCAAACCACCAAAAAATTCTGTCAGCAAAACAATCAATTGCTTGTTTCCACATGAAATACCAAGATTGTAAAAAACGCAGAGGTGTACAACATTTACCCGGCTTTATATCTGGAAAAAGCGTCCAAATCTCATACTAGGAACTAATGCGTGAAATAATGCTTAATTTGTGGGAATGTTGCAATTTCTCATAGGCCTACGTTAAAGGTGCTTATAAACAGCGGTAAATTACCAAGTTTGCAGAGCACATTTAGAGCAAATAAATTATCCCGATCAACAACATGAGAACCAAAAATGACTATTTGTTGCGATTCCCACAATTACATTGTCAATAATCCAGCTTCGGAAGCGTTTTGAACTTATTACGGCAAGCTTACAAATTCCTTGAAATAATCTTCGCGATATTTTTTCCTCCAAGTTGCATCTAATGTCGTGGGAAAAAAACTCCAGGAGGAAACGGTCAATGGCAATAATATTCAAGAGTGGGAAGATCACAGAATTTACCACCGTCCTCATCTACAGTATAAGAAATTAACAATCTGCGTTTCCGCAACATTCATGACCAGTACACGATACTCAACAGCAAAAAAAAATTTCTGATATACATGTATATGTATGTCATATATAACCGTTAATATAACTGTGCGTGGCCGTTATCAAATAGTTATCGGAATAATTCGTGCCAACATAGTTTCCTTGGATAAGTCAAATCTTTCATCTAACCCATTTCCTACTTACAGTATATGCCGTACGACTGGTGAAAAATTTCGCATGCTATCTCGACCGGTCTCCACCCTACCTACATGTATTCAGCATAGTAATAGTATAACGGCACAAAAAAATACCATTTGTACAACTGCTAAACAATGATGCATTAACTGTACTTGTACATGTGCCTATTTTCTTGAACAATTACTTCTTATCCCCCAGTTCGACACATTGTCAACCATGCAAAATTAATAGTCGGTTCTGCAGCTCTCACAATCATTTCTCGGCCAATTAGCAGAAAACCCAACCATTTCGGTTGCAGTTGTCCAGATAAAACTGTACTTTTAGAGTGGGGTAGTCTTGAGTGAAGGTTGTGAACAGGAATTATGCACTTTTAAAATATATTCCGAAAGTAGCGCTTAATTAAAAGTAATAAAGGAGCGTTAAATTAATAGAGCGTGTCTGTTGTTGTTATAAGTGGCATGGTGCGATTATGGTGCGAGACTTTTGTAACGTTCACAATTTTTTTTATAAAATTGTAGATATCAATTATGTGAATTGACAGAACGCTTTAGCCTTCGATCAGCTATATACATGTATACTGTAGCTATAGAAAAGATTATAAGCTTGTAGGCAACCTAAACTGGCAGAAGTTGTTTCACATATTTAACAATCTGTAATTTCGATCGCACTTCGTCGAGTTTGACATGAATATCCAGAATGCATGCAAAATTACGTCTGTGTAATCTTGACCCTGGGAATATGGCAATCATGTTCACGCTGTAGTTCAAATTCAAAAAGATTACATCTATTAAATTGCATGTACATGTATATCAAAACAAACCGCTCGTCTGTCTAAACTTTTCATTGATTGAAACCAGTGTACACAAATCTGAGTTTGGTGCAACTCATTGCTGCTTAACGGTTAATTAAATACATGTAACTTGTTTCACTCGGATTTTAAGACACGTGTCGTGGCAATAATTAACGTATTAAATTATTAAATACAATTGTACTTCACCATTCAATCGTGCGATTTTTTTAGTTCGTTTTACAAATCAAAACTATAAGCATCAGCTTGGTAGACTGAGAACTTAGCTTAAACACAAATTTAAGCACGGGCCGTATTGCTTGAATGAAATATGATTGAGAAAACAACAATGGATTAGAGGCTGGTTATTCAAAATCTAGCAACTTCATGAACCACATTTTTATTTCATTCAGGATTTTGAATTTAGTCGCACTACCGTGAATGAAGCAATTTCCTAGTTTTCATTGAATAGGAGCAAAATCTTAATTTGAGGTAATAAAGCAGTACTAAGGTTCCCCGCTTCTTCTGAAATGGGAGTTATTACAGTTGTTTTGGTGCGAAATTTTGCTATTGTAATACCAATTTATCTCCTCGAAGATATTGACAATTTCAGGGCGTGGATTAGTTGTTGATGCAAGTATCGAAGAATTGTTAAAGGCAGGCCAATAACCTCCTAGCTCGAACAGCTACCATACAGAAGTTTATACGGCAGCAAGGATCAGTGGAACCTGTATAGCGTACGAATTCATGTACATGTAGCTAATAACAATGAAGTGAAATTCCTACAACAACTTGCCCTCGTAACCAGTTTTCCTTCGGCCAAACCGCCACAACCAAATTATGAAAGCAACATTTAGGAAGACTGTCGATACGTCGAAGATTAAATTTTCTTTGAGACAAATGGTGCGTTAATTATTGCTCGTAAACTCCTAACCAGAAAACTTCCAAAATCCACATGGTCATAGGGTGATGAATTACACGAACGAAATCCACAAATTTAATAGGAGGCGCGATACAACGGGTCACGTATTTTAAATCAACAACCTTGTACCTATTTTTTGTTGTTGTTAAAGCTGGTCTCTCTTTCCTCTAAATTTATTCCCACATGGTCCAGGTATGAATACACAAAAAGGTGTGAGTCAATTAGCCCATTTAAACCGATTTTGTGCGCAACACCCATAGTCAATGTAATGTCAACAGAGGATGAAAACCAGGTCTGACTTCAAGGTGAAGGCGGGCATAATAGCTGTGATACTTTAATTACCAAGTTCATCTTCAATGCATCGTAAACCAGATAAGTGGAGGGCGTTTTCCACATAACTGTCTTGATAAGTTGATCTCAGGTGCCCATAACAACTTACAGCTTGTTGAAATTATGCATCCTTTAGTTTTATGCAAGTTCTTTCAGGCGTGAAACGATAACATTTACTCAGAACCGTTATTCAAATATTCGTCTAACGATCTGCATGGCATTTTCCATTCTTTGCAAGTTTGCATAGTTAGGACACTGTTACGTTTCGCTCTGGGGGCGACATGAAAGTTAATACCACAGTCAAGAAACTCGAAGCAGAGTTTACCACCATAAAGTGTTTGACGAAATTAAATTTAATAAAGTGTTTTCATTTACAGATGAATGCCTGGAGTAGAAACAGCTGGTGGAACTTGCTACGAGCACTGGTCGTGTTGTGCATGGTGACGTTAAGCGAGTCATCACAACTGACTGAAGAATGGACATTGTGCTCTCAAATGCTATCACAATATCACGTGCCATGCTTATGTGGGCGAATACCGACAGAGTATTCAAACGAAACTATTGAAAAACTTTCGGAAGATACAAACACCACTGGAATGGAAAATGGCAGTTTCTATTACATTTTTGATTGTGATTATGTCTCGTTAACCGACGGAAGCTTTTCGTTAATTCCATATCGCTTGCCGGTGCAAGGATATTCTCATCGACACGGTGGATTTCAAAGTCTGGAAGCTCATCTGTTCACTGACAGTGATATACCACTACGATGGGTAGACTTGTCGTATAATCGATTGCAGAGAATTTCGCATGGAATGTTTAAAGGCGTAGAGGACACTTTGGAAGAAATTCGCTTTGGACATAATTTATTGGGGCATCAGTTGAATCCAGTGTTTGCCACTGATGAATTTAGTTCACTATCGCATCTCAAGCTCTTAGATCTCAGAAGCAACTTGTTAAAAGCCCTAGACGACAGCTTGTTTCGTGGACTTTCCGCACTACAAACTTTGCATTTGGAAAGTAATTACTTTGACCAAGTCCCAACACTGAGCCTACAGAATCTTGATAACCTGAGTTCCCTGCACCTACAGCTTAATCGAATAGGTAGGACACAATAAATCATTCTCATTGTTGTTTTGCGGAATGCTTCTCTGAATATCTAATTGATAAAATGTATTGTCCATTGCAGGACAACTTAGCAGAAAAGCCTTCTCAGGAATCGCACACTTGAAGACCCTAAATATTAGTAGCAATATCATTGATGTGATCGACGGCGGTGCTTTCATTGGACTGGAAAATCTTGTGACATTGGATCTGTCTAACAATAAGATCCGCAACTTGGATAATCAAGACATTTTCGCAAGTCTTGTTGCATTAACACAACTTGACCTGTCCAACAACTTCTTAAAACAGGTACCGTCCCAAGCGTTGCGGTCAGCACGCTCCTTGACCACATTGCACCTGGGATCAAATGGCATCCGTGAATTAAAGTTGGATGACTTCGCTGAGCTGTCAGCACTTCGACATTTAGATATATCAAGGAATCGTATTGCTGAGCTGCCTCCCACCGTTTTTTCTCGCTTATCCAATTTGCGAGCATTAATTTTGGATGTCAACTTGGTGCGCAAGGTCGAGGAGCCAGCATTTGATGGGCTACAAAATCTTCAACACTTGAGCATGATTGACAACACCGTGTTTGGATTACCCACGAGTGCTTTAAATGCGCTGACGTCGCTTCAAACCTTAACCATTGGCTACAATCGAATTGCTGCGGTTTCTCCAGAGTTACTCCACCCAGTGCGACAACTTCGTGAGCTTATCCTCGATTTCAATTTAGTGAGTGAAATTCCCGAAAAAACATTTCTGAATTTCACGAACCTGCAGAGATTAAGTTTGCGTGGCAACCATATAGGCATAGTCCAAAAACAAACCTTCCATGGTTTAGAGAAAACTCTGCTCAGCTTGGATTTGGCAGCGAATATGCTAAAGACTTATCCAGCGTTCGAAATGTTTATCAGCCTGGAAGAATTAGATCTTTCTGAAAACCAAATAGCTTCCATTCCTGATAATATGTTTGAGGTACTACCATCCATAAAATATCTGAATCTTTCAAGAAATCTACTGACAGAGCTTCCAACTGTAGCATTTACTTCAACACCAATAGGTGTTATTCAATATTTAGATTTCAGTGGTAACCATTTAAGGTCTATTCCAATGGGGACATTTAACAATTTAAACTCTTTGAAAGTTTTGGATATTTCTCACAATGAACTCCAAGAAATAGAGGAAGGCTCATTCCATAACTTGACCGAGCTACATCATCTCAATCTTGCCCGCAACAAAATAATATCCTTGCGACATGATGTTTTCAGCCATGCCAATGAGCTAACAATTCTGAACTTGAGTGGCAATGCGTTGACAGTGTTTGATGGAGGAATTTTCAAAAATCTTCTGCCTAAATTGGATATCTTGGATTTAAGCAACAATCACATTCATTACCTAATTCCAAACGCACTAACGTTTATCCCAGGGATGAGACACTTAGATCTTAGTTCAAATAAACTAACTATCTTTCTAGAAGGCATTCTTCAAGATGCACCATTTTTAGAAACTTTGCTCTTGCGCTCCAACGAGCTCAGACAAGCAGATCCTGGACAGTTCACTCATGCTACACGCCTTCGAAACTTAGATCTGTCTGACAATCAAATCGAAGCTGTAGGTCAAAGTATTTTTCGAAATTCAACCCAGGTGCGAAATCTGAATCTCAGTTGGAATAAGTTAACGACTCTGCCAGAGGAAGCCTTTGATGGTCTAGCATCTTTGATGCTTGATCTTAGCCACAATAATCTCACATCGCTGCCCCCATCAATCTTTGCACGTCATCACGTGTCCAATCTCCTGAGTATTAACTTGGCGCACAATCAATTTTCTCAAATGCCATTATCAAATCTGAACGAACAATTTGCCTCACTTCAAGTCCTCAACGTTGCTAACAATCGCATATCACACGTGCCTGCAAATGCCAACGCTTTAGTGAATGTCAAACAACTGGATTTGTCAAACAATCCTATAACGGAAGAATCTCTCAAAAATATCTTTAGCGAACCAAAAACAGTCCAAGAATTGAATGTGGCCAATTGCGGCGTTAAGGAATTGACCGATTTGGAAACTCCCTTCTTACGTGCCTTGAATCTTTCTGGAAATTCCATCGTTTCACTGCGCCCAGAGATATTTCAGCGCACCACCATGTTAGAGATTTTAGATCTGTCTAATAACAGTATAGATGATCTGCATGCCAATGTTTCCCCTACCTGGCCCAAAATGTCCAATTTAAAATTGCTCGCCATTTCAAACAATCCAATACGAAATATTGGTGCTAGCGATTTAAACAACTTAACCCATTTGGAAACTCTGGACATATCTCAGTTGAACGAGCTTGCGAGACTCGACCCCGAAGCACTAAGAAAATTGACAAGCCTCAAGCACCTATCCATCCATAATTACCCCCGACTGGGATTTTACGATTTGCATAGTATTTTAGAAGCCACTCCTGCACTACATAGTCTGAAAGTGGAAATCAAGGGTACTATTTTGAGGGATCAACTACAACCTGCTTTTAATCCCAGATTACAGAGTTTAGTTCTCTTTGGAAAAACGCTGCAGAATCTAACTTCTGTTTCATTTGCTGGCCTTTTGTCACCAACCATAGATATTGTAATCCGTAATACAAATATTGGTTCAATACCCAACACAATTTTCCTTCCACTTCCTACCTCGAGCAACATACAAATAGATGTGTCAAACAATCACATAATGGTATTGGGGCCACAGCTGTTGATGACCTTAAGCGAAAAACGGCATCATGCAAACCTCAAAGGGCTGGCAACTAACCCGCTTTATTGTGACTGCTACATGAAACCAATGCACAAATGGATCAAAGAAAGAATCATCCTAGGAGCTGACCAAGAATGGCAGAAACTAAAATGTCAAGGGCCAGAGGAACTGGAAGGAAGCCTTCTATGGACTTTGCAAGAAGTTGAGCTTACTTGTGAGAGGAGAACTACAACACCTGCAAGTGTGACCATAATTGAGGCCCTTACCACAGAAGCCAATCCCCCAATGAATGTCATCACCTCTACTGAAAACGAGCCAGACATAATTTACGAGGCCCCCTCCCCAAAACCTGGCCCTCCAGAAGGTGGAAGCCAAGCAAGTAGCTCTCTCACTAATATGGACTCCATGATCATAGGCATTATTGTAGGAGTAGTGGCATTTGTGTGTATTCTCATTATCATTATATGCATTATTAAACTAAGACATAATAGGGTCAGATATCGAGCAAGTGTAATTGGAGGACCAGGCGCACATGTACCGTGTACTTGCATGAAAGCGTCCCCAGGAGGTCCTAATATCCCACCACCTTCCATGTGCCATTGTCATCCCAACTATCCACCACATCCTCATCACCAACCTGCTCATCACAGTGGTCCAGTCTCTACTAAACTTATCGCAATGCAGAATGACAGCAGAAATTCCACTCTTCAGCGCATGGGTGGCCCATACCCTAACCCACCTTACTATGTGACATATCCCGAGAGCGAGAATAATGACTACAGGTGATCTGAATCCAATTGATGCGAATTAAAAAATCAATTTCATTTGGAAGATCAGGTTGGGAAATGTGTGCAATTTATCGTCTGTAGTACAAAGACATCTGTTGTTAAATTGCAACTACTGCCCTAAAGCGACCTTTTGTTGCATATTGCTTATTTGTTCACCTACAGTACATGTATTGATTGTCCACAACAGAATTAATAAATCAAAGAAGACTAATAACTATCAGCCACAATGCGAATTGTAAAAATTAGTGAGACCAATCGCTGCACTTCCATATGCATTGATTCATTGTAAAAATTAGTGAGCCCAATCACTGAACTTCACTATTTATCTCTGTTATTTAGCCACGAACGGGAAAATAAACGGGAGGTTTAATGGGATGAGGAATTCTTTATTTTGTTTAAATACGCAATAAATAATTAATTTCCTCTAATTTGTAAAGGTGATTCGCGACAGACTGGCATTATCCATTGTAGCAAATGTGCCGACGGGCAAAGTTTACTTTGTATTGACATGGTCACAAGTTCGTTGTTACAAATTTAATAAAGTTTGTTAAAGTATTATCGTCTAGGGAATGGTTTCTTTCTTTCCAGATTAATGAACAATGTAGAACATAACTGATTGAATATTACCATATTCAATGTTAGCTAGTACATGTATAAGGAAAAAACATGTATAGCCTTAGCAGTACAGATTACCTATAGCCATATTTTCAAAGTTGATAATGGTCACATACCGAAATAATGAGCTGGCACTGATTATAATTAATGTGTTTTCTGATAAATGACGTTTGGTCAGGACGCCAAAACCCAACGTTTCTTATTCATGAAGATGTCGAATAAACTTTACTTTAAGGGTGAGTGTTACACCTGGCCAAATGTTTTCGTGGAATTTGTCCATTTTTTCCGTTTTTGCGGTTATTTTTA
>JAQGAF010000709.1:0-42575 GCA_034687865.1 Kryphioiulus occultus | reverse complement strand
CAAGTGACCATGTACATGTATGGGAAATGAGTTAGGAAAATGAAACCTGTGTATCATTGTAAATGTTGTCATCATTTAATTGCTAAAATCTTCATTAGTTAATTATGTTAATAAACCAGCATAATTCGTTTATAACAGTAATTCCTATTTTATTTTGTACTCAAGTTTATTGCTACTAAGTTCTCTTTACCTAATGCACAGTATTACATGCCAATACATGTACATGCAAATTTTAACTGGTATCATTTGCTGTGAAAATTACTATAAGAATGGGCATGTACATGTATATGTATGAGCAAACTAAATTTGTATATTGTCAAGCAGTTACATATGAACGATTACTGTATGGCTCTATATATTTGCTTTTTCCACTTTTTTGGGCATCATGTATGCCATTTAATTCTTCAGACACCAATGCAATTCAGTTCAACTCAGTACCCCAGTCAACTTAGAAAATTCCAGTCAATGTGGTAGGGGAGTTAATCCATTTACATAAATTATTTATTGGATTATACTTTTTTCGTCGCAATGGACCCCAGTTTCGTCGTCGAATTGAATTTCTGGCAGCTCAGGGCTATTCTTTGGAAGTCCATTCCAGCGTCTAATCGCATGCAAAAAGCACAAGAATGAGCCCAGAGCTCCATCATGGATATCAGTAATCCGAATAAGTGAAAAACAGTTCCATTCTCGAAATCAAACATCGTACGAAAGAAGTTACAAAAAATTGAAACATCTTCCTTGCTGTCTGTGAAAGTTTTTTTTGAGTTTGAAAGCCTTAGGCATGTAGGAGAGAGGTTTTCGTCACTGCCAACCTGGCGACATAGTCTAAGTTGCATGTGGTTTATGAACGACCCCTAACACGTAAAATGCCTAGCATAAATTGGAATTTAATCGAAGTTGCTAATCAAATTGGCGAATTAGCATTCGAATCCATTTCTGTAATCGTTCGTGTTCTAGCAGCTCGTTAGACATCGTACAAGAGTTAGTGTCTACGTCATAGAACGCGAAGGGGGACTCGAGTGTAAAAATTAGCATAAATCGGTAGCGCTTTTAAATCAATTGGCTCAAATCAGAAACAAAATGATTTAGGACTCGAGGAATGAACATAACGAAATGACAAGCCCCTTCTCACTTCGAAGCTGTCCATCAAAATAATCGTTGATTATCAAACGACCCATTATGAAAGCTCTAGAAAATCTGCTACGCCTAAAAGGAAAAATTCTGAGTAACTTCGGTATAGGCAATTACTGTCATAAGGGGAAGCCCACTTTCTCATAGTGTCTATGCTAGAGCAGGTATACTATACCGCGAATAACCACTTCTGACCAATGAAATCCTCACTGAAATACATGCATGTAAATTTTACTCACGAAACAGCAATGTTTTCAAAAACATGTAAAAGAATAAGATCAATACGGATGCCAAATTTTCAATTTTTTTTATAACATACAAGGAGATTTCGCCAATTGGGCCTCATTATCCAGCCATTGATAAACCAAGGGGAATTAAATTTGCTTTTCCTCACTAAATGGGCGTAAATCACCATTAAAATCACGAGATCCCCCAACCCCCAACAACAAGTAAAATGAAAAAACGATAGGGGACCATCTTGAAAGCAGGGCGAGGGAAAAATTCAGTATGCGGAGAGATAAAGAATAAAAAAGAAAATTTTGGTTGAAACCTGAGAGCTAATAAAAAGCGTTGCTTTTGCCGCTGCTGGGCTACGATGCATGAGAAATAAAAAAAATCCAAAGAAAAAAAAACCAGGGCATGGAAAAATAAAAAAAAATGCGAAGTGAGGGATGAAATGTTGGTGTAAAAGAAGATGATGAAATAGGAAAATAGTGAAGATGTTTTAGTTGCTTCAAAAGCTGAGAATTGAGCAAAGGAGCAAATAGGGACCTGACAGGGGAGGGGGGAGGGGTTAAAATACTGCCTTTTACGGAGAGTAGATATATACTAAGTAACTAAAAGAACCCACGGGTTTTATACGAAAAGAAAATGGCAGAAAAATTACGCAGGGCCTATAAATTCTAAATCTTCCATCTTCTTTTTATTTTTGCTATGTAAAGTTAACTGCCAGTCATTTTTTTTTTTTTTCAAAACTACGACATAAAGAAAATTACAGCGATGAAAAAATAAGTTACCAATTATTAAAAAAACGAATCCCGAGAATTGGATTTAATAAAACTACATGCATGCCATTCCCTTTCGCTTCATGAACGATAAAACAAAAAATGCATAACGCCTGTAAATACATACACATGTATTCGGGAAAATAGCAAATTTCCGTTTTTTTGTCTGAATCCAATTACAAATAGCATAATGGGTGACTGAATCAAGCCCTGTTTGAATTTAAATCAACGAAGAAATTGACGTTCAATTAGAATTAAACATCGTTAAGTTTGCATGAATCGGACAGCTGGAAACATCAATTCATGTGCAAAATATGCATTTTTTTTATTTTACGCAAAAATGAATGCAAGTTACCACCGTGTTTCTACTCTTCACTGTATACTGTATTTAAGAGTAAATGTGCAAAATATGCATTGTTTCATGAAATGTGTCGTTTTATGAATAATGAATGCAAGTTAGCACCATGCTTTCATGATATGCTGCATTTAATAGTCAGTGTTCAAAATATACACTGGTTTATGAAATGATTTTTATTTTAAGAAAAATGAATGCAATTTAACACCACGTTTCTATGCTCTACTGTATTAAGAGTACATGTACATGTACATGTAAAAACATGCAGAATTTTACGAAATTTGCAGTTTGTTTTATGAATAATCAATGCAAGATGCCGCCATGTTTCGAGAAATATGATTTTTCTGGCCTTTTGTAGGTCATCGTTGTTTCCTGCAAATGTCAAGTTGTCCGAACGGTCCAGCCAGGCCTGCCAGGAGCCGAGCTGAGTTTGTCACATGGGGTCAATTTGCAACGCCTGGTCAAGCGCGTTATGACCGAAACCCCCAGCTCGTGTTCATCCAGCGAAACGTACGAACGCTGCGCTGGACGTTCGTGGGAAACTTCCCAGAAGGCCCTCCGGAGCATCTCGTCAGGCGGAGGATTACGCTTTGGTGAAGAGGACCTCACGGAGTGTTTGAATAAGGGATGGACGTGTGTGTGTGAACACAACCGGGTTGTCAGGGATTACAATTAAGCTCGTTCTGAGGTGAAGGGCTTTTGGGTGCGTGCTCCATGCTCGCTTTTTAAGTTTTGCCCCGATGAGTTTTCGAGAGGGGCTCCGAAGGGGTCATCGGAGGTCACGCCACGCACTCGATCACGCTGTGGTCGAAGTATCAAAAACGCTGAAAATCACAGAAAAGTATCCCAAAATGCGTTTACGAGCTAAGCAGCCATTGGGATCTTGCAGCGAAATGGTCGCCACCTGGTGGTAGTCGTATCGTCTGCTATAAGTAGGATAATCTAAGCAAACTGCAAGGCGAAGTTAGGAGAATTGATGCTTGCAACAAAAAGGAAAACCCATAATGCTTCAAATAGCAGCAATAAATATTACACGATTTAAATTAAAAACAGTAAAATGGTAAATTTGCCTTCATTTACGCTCTAATTTCTAAAAAACGAAAAACCAATGCAAGTATGCATGGTTCTCCTACTTCGGCCGCCATGAAACTGGCTGACTGCAGCGCCACCAGTGGCGCTGCAAGCTCCCAATAGCAAGCTCCAAGAAATAGACGTGCAGAAAGATGTTAACACTCATTGCATAAGGATGTCTCCTGGATTTGGTATTGCAAATTCCATGACTTTTCAGCGATTCTTTCATGCCTATTAGAACATTTATGTGGCCATTATGTGGCAACACGAAAGTGATTTTCGGCCACCTCCTCTAATAGCGATGGCATGATCATCGATGAAAACACGCCACAGGCGAAATTTTTTGCAAAATTGGATTTCCAACGATAAATTTTGACGTAATATTTTTAAAAAAGCAAAGATGACCTTATCAGTTGAGGTAATACTTCATCGTTCCCAAAAGGTGTTATACAGTGTATACCGTTCATTTTATCGGGAAAGATAAGGGATGCATGATCTTCGAAAGGTTCAATTCAATCCTTTTAAGGATTACACCCTTCATTGATCCTTCTTGAATAGTTCCTTACAAATTCTGGAACCCCATGATGTCAAAACGGTTAAACACTCTTCCCTCCTCCCTTTTTTAGTGTGTTAACACTTCACTCCTGATATGCCATTCGTTGTAAATCTGAAAACCACAATTTTAACGCTGCTATCAAAATTCAGGAGGACACCAGTATAGCATTTTCAAATTCGCTCATTAATTCGGGGTCGAAAACCCTCGTCGTCATCACCTTAATCCTAATTGCATCCCCTCGGACGTATTGCTGAGCGGGCCAAAAATTAATAAGCACGAAATTTGGATCAGTCGTCGAGGTGGAGGCTTAAAACACAAGCATATGCTAATAATTAAATTTTTTCCCAAACTTTTAACACGCGATCGATTTTATTTGGCGTTGGGACGAAAATCTTGTTTTCGCGGTTATTCGCGATCCGCCCTTCAATTTAAATTAAAGCCAGCACTTCAAGTTTCGAGTCAGCGACTTTCATCAATTTTGTCAGCTTTTACTCTGCTAGCGCTACCGTACATGTAAATACATCTCGCAGATTTCGTCGATGGGGCGACTTTTCGGCAATATTCATGAATTAGTCAAGATGGATATTCTCGAAAATTGCCCTGATTTCTCCCCACCATCCCTCCTTGGAGCAGGCAAGGAGGCGCTTTATAGAAAATATGAAAAATTCATTTTTATCGACGCTGACAAGTGAATATCAAAAATTCAAGCGCTAACCGCTGACACGTATCGCATCCTTGCCTCCCCATGCAGCACAGCTTACGCTACGAACATTTTCACAAAAGATTTCGATCCTGCCAGTGCCATACGCAGAGCACAAAGTGAATTTACCTGAAGATGAAACTGATTATGGAGACTCATCAAATAATTAGATGCCAGAAAGAGAGAAATGGAGAAAAAGCGAAAATGTCGAGAGATGCCATTCGCCATCATTTATTAACTGCCTATAGCGGTATACGTAGATCTACGTCTGCATTCATTCCATTTTGTTCTGCATGTACGCTATACTAGGCCTATTCGAGCGTGTTTCTCTAATTTATCATCAATTATCAGTCCCGAAATTTCAATTTGCCGCTCAAAGGTTACAGAGTTGATTGGCTGAATAGAGTCTCGTGCAGGTGCGGGAGGAGGCGTTGCACGTGGCCACCGTGGAACGTGAGATTCCATTTAGGAATGCGTTCTATAATCTAAATTGCAGAAAAATTCAAATCGTGTTTTTTCAAGATGACGTAAAATGCCAAACTGTAGTTCATGTAAGTCAATGAATCTCAAGTAAGACGACCATTCGCAGGTAATTACATGTATTATATCGACACCTAAACTATTGTAATTCATAGCGCCTAGAAATATATGTAACATACCCTCACCCTTGAGCATTTCTATATGGAGGCTTCCATCAAAGGAAATCCACGAGAGAGTGCGTGGGATGCCCACTAAGTTTTCGAACATTTAAGTGTCAACCTGTGTACAAGCTTGGTGACGTCAAGCGCGCACAATCGCCAGGGGAGCACACGAGTGATCGCCGGTTTCATTTCGTGGATTTTTCGAGTGTGGGAGGCAAGAGTTTATCGGTTAACACGGTGGCAAACAAATGCGAAGTTTTAACTTTGGGAGACAAGTTATGGATACTTTTAGGATTTTTTTCAAACCGTAAAATTTTTAGAATGCAGTGTTTCAATCTTTATGTTACAATACAATAGAACAAAATTCGTATCAAACTGCAACTGTAACAAGGTAAATGCAGTTAGCAGTTAGCATTTAGCATTTAGGAAGCAAAAGAGTTTATAAGTTAACTGCATTCAGTTCTTGCAGATGTGTAAGCGCTCTGTAAGTATGAAGGGAACGTTTCATTTTAAATAGTCGCGTTCATTCCTATACATGCAATGTGAACCACTTATACTGACTTCATTCTATACTGACTATCAATGAATTTTGATATTGGCGCCGTTCTAAATTGCCGGGTTCAAAGTTGGTGGGCATGTAGCGCCATCAAGCGGAGTTTCAGTGACGAAGAGATATTCAAGTGAGAGAGTCGGTAATATCTAGGGGGCAATACTTAACCAGTGCTGCCCCTAGAAGACGGCAATCCTTACATACACCACCGTACGTCTGGTTTGCCGTCTTTAAGGGACAGGTCCATGGCCTACTCATTAACTCAGGAACATTCGTTCATCAACGTCTAACACAGCAGCAGCTTTCCAGAAAGTGTTCGCCACAGATGGCGCTGCTATCTCGAGTCTGGGTTCGCAAAATCCGTTCATTTTCTGCGGACAAAGCTCGTCGATCGCTGGGTAGCTCGAAGATTTCTTTGTCTCTGAGCACGGAGAATCGAATCTAGCAATTAACTAACAGGCTTTTTTCTTCTTTCGTAAAAGGAAGAGAAGATGGAGAGAGATGTTGAGATGTCAACCAGGCAAAAGAAAATGAAGATAACAGGGAGCGCCGTAGTTGGGCGAGACGAGAGGATCCTTTGATAAAAGCCAAAGCGAGTTTCAGCCGAGGATGAAAGCTTACTTTTTTTTCTGCTGTTTTTTCCACGGATCTCGTTAAGATACACTTTGGCGAATCTATTTCTGAATATGCATCGGCCCCCCTCCATTTCATTCGTCGTTCAAATGAAGCGAAAATAAAAGTGAAAAATGCAAAGGAGAGACAAAAGGGAGGCCAATCGAACTGCCAGAGTTCAAAACCCAACATTTTCGCTTTTTTTTCTTTCCCTCGATAAACATTCGAGAGGCGAAGCTTCGTATTTGCGCTGCATAATTGCGTATACACATAAACAAGAATCCTATTATATCAATCCTATTTATTTGACGATGATAAAGCTCAGATTTGCCTCTCATGCTCTTTCTCTCGTTGGCAATTCATGCGAGATCAAATCCCTCCCGAATGTAAGTCTTTCATATTTATATTAAAGACGTGCCACTAAAATCAAACCAGGCTCGCGTACACAATTAAGTTTATCACGCATCGCTGACAAATTGCTAGTTAAAGTGCGATGATCTAGCGAATTTAGGACTGGCTGCTGGCGCTCCGACAGCCCGCCGCCAGGAGGCGCCAAATCCCGAGCTTTGTTCGTCCGTTACGTCATTCGGATTTGGGAGCAATTCGCCATGAAATAACAGGATCAAACACGAATAAATCGAGCGGCTCAGGTTGTAAATCAAAACTGCGATTAAATACCTAGCGGCAAACAAAGGGTGCCTACTGGATTTGGTATTGCAAATTCCGTACCTTTTCACTGACTTCAACAAAAATTCAATACCTGTTAAAATATTGTATGGGTCCTTCAAGTTCAATGTCATCACAAAATACATGCAGTGATTTTCAGACATCTTAGGCGAATTCTTTTGAAAAACTGGATGACTAATGATGAGTTTTAATCCACATTGTTATTTTGCGAATTAATCGAAGGCAAAAATTCCATGCCCATGATGTAACTTTCATGAATTTTCCATGAATTCCATGACCGTTAGACACCCATGGACAAATAGGTTAAGTGAGACCAGAAGGGTCTGGAGTTGAAAATGGCAAACTTTGGTAGCATGCATGTATGAATGATGTCATACAAAGTGCCAGAAAAGTATATTTGCTATCAGTTAATCTGTCTGAGATTTTGGCTAAAAACATTAATGTAAATAAAACACGGGTTCGTAAAAAAACCAATACGAGCTTCATTCAAACCCACTCAAGAAACGCCAGCATCATTCGGATCCATAATATTGCTGTTATTTTTTGCATGCCATTAGTCGTTGAAATGCAGTTAATGCACTTTCAAAAGGTAGCCTTAAGCCATCAGCAATTCAATTTAGCAATGATGTTGGTGACCACCAAAACGAGATGGTAATGAAATGGGTAGGTGGTTTCACCCCATGGATGCTGACAGGACAAGATCTGACAAGTTGGAAGTTGAATTTCAGGGATTAACGAAATGTTTCGATTTAAAATCAAGCTAAAACCATTCTTCAAAACCCAGCCTTATTTGATACTGTTTCGTGCAGAAAACACGCCGAAGCATGGCAGACAAGTACTGGTCTACTCGCATTTGAACACCTCCGGATCAAGGAAAAAACGCAAAGTTGGCATTCTCCAAACATAAAAAAGATGGAAACGAAAGTGGCAATTTCGGGCTAAGAAATGGAGCTGTCATAGTTTGGGGTTCAAGGATAGCGGCTAAGATTGATTCGTCAACAGCGGAGCCTTCCGTGTAAAATTTTTTTCAAAGATGGTAATGAAATGTTGATAAAAGTTCAATACAGCTTATAAAGAAAGAACATGGGGCTAAGGGATGGGATGAGATGAAAAAACGAAAAAAATTCCTTACATAAACAATTTGAAATCTGATGAAAAATGTTTTCTCCATTCGGATTGCCAAGCTTAACGACGAGTGAAGCAGCTAGGTCCATATGTACTTCATTGCCCTGCATTATTTATGTGTCGCTAAATTGCGATTTTTCCAGGCTGAAACCAAAACTATCCCTCGCTTCCAGCAACGTCCGTCTCAATCTGACGCATTTACACCGCAAGCCAATAATAGTTTTTAACCTGGATGTATGGCTTTTTCCTCAGCAGACACCTTAGCAGGTTGAAAGAAAAAACGTTTCATCCAACACAGACTGGACATACAGAGTGAGGCATAAGTGAAGGGTGCCATACCATAACGTTCTAACAACTTTTCATAAGGGGGAAAAAACTGAATAGTGTATAGTGTTGAATACTTTCTGGATGAACTTAACTTTAGTACAAAAACAATCCGATCAAATTCGCCCTTGCGCTTGTTTTCCGAGAAAAACCTGAGGCGAGTTAATACATGTATATATACACAGTACATAAATTTAAAGTTATTTCCATATCAGTGCTTCTAATGCAGAATTAAAAATCGCTATTGCCAAACGCCTTTCCTTTCGAGCAAATTAAAGGCTTCGAGGCCGATTTCCAGCTCCTCTTACGTCTTTTTGGCAAACGTTTCAATAATGCAGTAGAGGAGACATTAGAAAGGGTGTAACAAAAATACTGCTGGGTGGGATGCATTTCGCCGCTTCAATTACGGGGCTTCAATCTCCAACCACGAGATAGATAATTGCGAAGGTTTTTCCAAATAAAAAGACAAAAACCTGAATAACAAGCGACGTGCTAACTCAATTTGGCCCTCAGAAAAGAAGCTATTCGCGAAAGGCGCATTTAAATGATACAAGATTTGGCTTTGCTCCAAAGGTGTGTCGTGCACCAGACATGGAATGGGCCAAACGAAAAGCATAAAACACGGTTCACTCACCATCCGTAGGCCCATTAAGGGGTCTGACGTAGACCAATGATGAAAATCGAGAGAAATGTTCTTACCTAAGGAGAGAAAAAATAAGGAATTTCATTTAGACAGAGTAGGTTGATTATGGCTGCACTTCTCCTTTAAGTACACTAAAACAACACGAAATTGGCCCAAATCCGAATTCGACATGCATGCAGAAGCCATTTCATAAAGCCCAATCCCTTCCCCAGTGACAGGGACCATCCGTCTCTACATGTAGGAAGGGAAATCCCATTTGACGGCTTAGCCCTGCTCTGATTGGTCATCATGATTCGCACAAACACAACACATTTATTTCTGGTGTTCACACGTACAGTATATTGTTGTTTTGAATTCAATTCAACTCGGTTCGTTACTATCAATCAGTCAGTAACTACCACATGGTAGGGGGTCATCTACACCAATGCTAAATTGAAATTCTAGCACAGGCCCCCCCCCAGAGATGACATTTTTTTCAACTTCTGACTTTTCCAGGTTTTATAACCCGACCACTCAATATCACATATGGCATATGCCAATGTAATGAATGCTACATTGTTTGCTTATTGTACCTAAACAGGAGATGAAACACAACTTGTCAACTTTTGATTTTTTTACGTAATACATTTTACATACCCAGTTGGATTTTCCTGGCTTTTTTCAAACTACACAAACTTGCCTTATGTCATGCAAAAATAAGAACAACAGTGGATCCTAATGGACTAGGAGTTCCATAACTGGATTGGAAAAACATTCTCACAACCAAATTAAAATTTAGAACCCTGTATGTTATAGAGGTATGAATTGCGTGCCCAGAAATTTGTCACTATGTCGAAATGATACTCGTAGTAGAGATGGTCAAAGTTCAGAAGATTGATGGAGCCAAAGCATGTTACTAGTAACAACTTATATTTGCAATTTAGGTTTTCAAAAACTTATGACAATTATTATAGAACGTTTGAGTAAAAACAGGAATTTTGGGAGAAATAAAATGGATGCTCGGAATTATAAAAATGAATGAACCCCAATGATGAGAAACGCCAAATCTCCGTCTAACTTGTCCTACTTCGCCAGTTTATTAGCTTTCCTTAGTGAGAATGCTAATGGAAGTAAACAGGAAGATCACCATAAATAAGGTCTGTGATTTAGGGCGGTGGTCATCAGAGTCGCAGGCGAAAAACGGCGACAAAATGCGGACAATGGTCAACCGCCATCCATTGGAAGATGCTCGTAAAACTCGAAAAAGCATTTATGTCTTGATAATCTGTATGGACACGGGCCTCATTTCGCTTAAAAGCTTTCAAAAGATAAAAGGGACGACATACATGTAGGTCGATTAAGAAATTTCAAGTTCCCTATAACGTTCTGAGCTTATCCCAAGTAGTTTTCTGAATGCCATTGTGACGGCCCCAACTGCAACCAGAGAACGACAACAAACGAAGAAAATATTTTGCAAGATTTCACCAGAGACAAAATTGCAACTTCCTTGACTTTCTAGGTTTTGAAACAAATTTCCCTGACCACCCAAACCACTGAAAATGCAAAACTTTGGTATGCCAATGCAAGGAATACTATACTTATTGCTTGTTATTTACAATATAAAAGGAGATATAACAGAAATTTTCGCAAGGAAACAGATAGCAAACTTAAAGATTAATTATGAAAATGGACAATTTCATTATTAATTCATTTCATAAAATTGCTTGACATCTCATGAATTTTGTGCTAACCATCAGCTAGCTACGCGAAATCTGCTATTGATTTGCTGAATTTCCCTGAATTTTCAACGTAACTCAATTTTCGCTGACTTTTCCAGGCCTTTTCTAATTACAGTGTACCTGACTTTTCCAGGTTTGGGTGAGTTCCGTTACCCCTGTTGTGGAACCTTGTGTTAGATAAAGTTAATTAACTTTCATTTTAAGACAAGTCATTCGAAGTTTAACTTCCAAAAAAACTACCAAGTCCACGCTAAGAAGGCGACTGGTCAACAGCCCAACCCAATTAATTTCAAATTAAGATCCAGGCTTTGAATCCCGAAATGGGTCATCCGGAATCCCCTATTTTCTATTTGGGGGTTATATTAGGACGTGTCCACGCCAGATAGAGGGGAATTGGATTGGGGTGATATGGATAGAGAGGGTGGGGGTAAATGGTGGATTACACGAGCTAGACCTAAGCTAACAGGGATTGAAGAGGGTCAAGGAGAGACAGGGTGTCCCAACACAAATTGGGCATAGGGACCGAATCCCAGCGTTAACCCCCGGGTGTCATCCCTTGGGGGGGGGGGTTTCCCCTTCCCCCTTCCATGCCTCGCCAACTCCCGGCATTTCTCGGAGGAGAATAATGTCGTCGTAATCCCGGTGTCATATCACGTCAGTTCCATATGGTCGGGGAGAGGGGAAGACATAAGAGGGGGTAAAGGGGAAGAATGGGTGGGGGATAATAATGTTATTGAAGAGAGGGGAAACCAACAGGGGAATTCCCCCCACGAACGTGCTGTGAAGAATGGCTGCACGGTGAAGTGCAGCAGAAATCTTGAAAAAGGATGGAGGGGATGGAGCTATATATTAGGAGTTGGGGTGGGGGTAAAGTAGGCGTCTCGACAATGATAGACCCATTGGCCGCAATTTAATGAAAATAAATACACGCTACTGCTAATTGACGTCGGATAATTAATTTAGGAGTCACTGGGCCAATATTTGAATTGCAAAGCAGTCCTGCAGCCGGATTAAAATTAAACTGGGAGAAGCTCCGCTGGTCAGCGCACGTCCGAGTGGTCAGCGTGGCCTGCTAGCCAAATTAAATCGCGTGGCATTTGCATCGCTTAACAACAGCTAGTCCTAATCCGAAACAGGTGAGCTTTTATGAGGAACACCCTTTGAATACGCAATCCCACATGATAATTTATGGGCGACCCCAGCTTGGCAATCGAGATTTGTTCCATAACTGACTTCAGGAGGATAGTGTTTTCAAGCATACATGTATACAGTACGGCGTACAAGATTGCAACTGATCACATTGCTCCTTGGTGACGTACAAGAAGAACCCACTGTGGGAATTTGATGGCGAATATTTCTGTAAGTCTTAGTAACCCATTGGAATCATAGAATCATTATTTCTGCAGCTGTGATTTTTCTCACGAATGGTAAACATCAACCAAGTTGGCATGTCCCTGAAGAAGAGTGCAATGCTAAAACATAGATAGTTTATAACATTTTTTTTTAAATCACTTACAGTAAGCTCACTTAAAATTCAGGGTGATCATAAACAAATATTAAAATCAGGAAAAAAAATTCAAATAATTAACCAAGCATTTCCTTGCTAGAAATGTGGAACATTTGAGGAAACTTCTTTCCAGAAAACAATTTCTAGCACGTGTTTTCTACGTGGACAAGGTTTATGCTTCATTTTGTGCTTTTTTCCATAACGGTTATATTCGCTAAACAAAGTGACTACCGAGTCCCGCTTAAGAATTAGTTCGTAAAACAAAGATCCACTTAAGCATAAATAAATTTCGCAACTAAGTTTACACCAAAGTACCTTAGGAAGCTTTCCCATCCCAAGCATGTTTCGTGATGGTTCTAAGAAAGACGTTTGATAAACGACCCATGAGGATGTCCGTCACGCGTCCGCAGCTGACCCTCCCCGTCTGCCCAGGCTCTTAGCCCCTCCCCCTGGCTACGTCATCGGCCATATTTTTCCCTCGCTAAACGCTAAATGGCAGCTTTCGTTTCTCAGCACGTTTAAGATAAATGATACCCTCGCCCTCGTATTTTTCCCTCGACTTTGGGAATTTGCCAAAGCAGGTACTGGAGGTGCAGCGTCGGCTGTCGGCTGAGGACGTCACTCGGTCGCCTAGCAACCTGAGAGCGAGAGAGGAAACAAACGAACTCACAAGCAGCGATAGGAAGGGCAACGGAAAAACCCAAGCAAAAAAAGTGGGGGGAAAATGGATGTTGGGCATGGGGTGGCGGGGTTGGGTGCGATATAGAAAAACTAAAAATTGCAGCTGATGGTGGCCTAAAGTAGAAGCTAGATTGCGCGAGGACGCTCGGCAGCCAGCATTTAAAATATTAATTTAATAACCACCAAACGAAAACAATAATGAGGGTGCTGCCCCTCGCAAAGTGTTATCCAAGCAATGCACACGTGCGCTTAATGGTTGCCCGCCATTGATGGTTGGAGGGGTGCAGGGTAAGTCGTTTAGTTGCGAATGAAACCGCAGGGTGGCGACTTGAGCAATTTTAAATCCCAGTCAATTTTACTAGTATGCTGTACAGATGTACATGTACTAAATGTACTAGTGTGTTGTTCAACCATGTTCAAATTCACAGAAAGGTTCGCATGGTGGTGGTGCATAAACTACGTCCAAGGTTGGAGGCGGGGTAGAGGTTCACAAAAATCGGACTATCACAACATCTCAAATCCTATCTTGGCAGTCATTTTCCAGCAAATAATGTACACGAGTTGGGCAGGGTGTGTTGGAAATAATATAAACATAAACCTACTAGACAATAGAATTTATCGGTGTGGGTTAGGGCAACCATTTATTATCATCTTAAAATTAAAAGTTTTTCTTATTTGTTGTTGCCATTAGATAATGATTCAGACTTGCAACGCTTCAATTCCAGTGATTGATGCTGTACTGAGGGCTAAAGAACCAAATTAATAACACATTATGAACGTGTAGCAAATGCTGCAGTATTTTTTTCAACTATTGTTTACGAATACTGGAACATGGCCTTAATTCCAACATCCATTTGTCAGCAAGATAATAGACAGGGTGTGTAGAAAATAATGTAAACACAACATGTAGTACACAGAGAAAAAGTCGTCGTTTATGTTCAACTCCATGTTCGTTCAGTATTTCATGAAATAATATTCGATAAACAATGTCGATAGACATACAGTATACGACCACGTCCGAGCACAGTATTTGGGGGTTGGTGTATAAGAATGGGGGGCAAATGAGACATTGGCCGAACTGACACATCTGTCCAGATATGTCCGTGCCAGAAATCGGTCCATAAAATAAGCCAATTCGCACAGGCATAAAACCGCCATCGTCCATTCACTAGCCGTTTCATAACGGTCATATTGGTCACGTGACGTGCCGTTTAGAGATGAAATAGGCCAACCTTTAGGAGGAAGCCGAGAAGAAGAAAAGAAGAAAACCAAGATTTTTAGAAAGCAGGCGGTGGCGCCACCAATCCGCCACATTAGGCATTAAAACAAAAGGGAGCTAATTCGAAACAGATGAGACTACGAAGTCCTCAGTGGGTCATTCGACCAATAGCAAAGGGTTCCGCCTTGAACGAGGTCAAGTTGACTTTGCCAGAGTCTGCAGACGATAACGGGGATTATTTATGGTTCGGTTTGAAAAAAGGACGATACTCCATATTCCATGTAGCATTGGTGGTTTGCCTCCACAGCATCCATTTCCGATAAATAACAATAACAGCAGAGCATCCAGTTTGCCTATTTTTCGCGCTCTCCCCATAAATTATTGGACGAGGGGGAATATCGTTCTACAGATGGTTGAGAAGTCAGATATTGATAAACGACGTCTACAATTGAACCATAAAACTCCCGATGCTTGGATGCTGGGAGAAGAAGAAAAATGGAGAAAAAACAAAAACATGGACGAAATCTTGGGAAACGGACTAAAGAAGCACCGACTGTACACGGGAAATTTGGGAGAATAAAACCACGATAAGCTTCCTTCGTAGGTTTCCACCCATTTAGGTAGACGCGTGGGAAATCAAGGTATGAACGTAAAAACACAGAAAAACATTCGCAATCTAGAATAGTTCTAATTTTAAACCGCGATTAACTCGAGCTTCATTGATGAATTTATGAATAGTCTTCCAACAACGATTAGAAAAAAATATTAGTAGAGTAGAAATCTAGGTTGTACTACAGTATATGCTCTGACCTGCCATAAACGCCATATATTGTAAACCTGGGCTTCTCCTAACAGCTTGTAGGTTGGCAGTGATTGCCTGCCAGTTAGGGATTGCAGAAAATTTAAATGAAATTACGTTTTTGGGTTAGTTTAGGTTATAATGAAGCAGGGCATAATCAGTAAGATATCTCAAATCTGTAATTCCGCTTTAAAAGGGACGTACACATTATGTCATCATTTTAGGTTGGTCAAATGATGCAGGTTGATGGGGATGGCCAAATAATGACTGAAGAAACAATGGCGTTTTATAAAAAAACTATCGGTATCATTCTTGCAAAAAAATTCGCCTTGAAAATGCGCTTCAGTGTGACTAAAATCCATCATTTTTTATCAAATGTTGATACAAATTACAAAATACAAAAATATGTTTACGAAAATACAATTTAAAACCCCCGTTTTTCACTGCCAATATAATAATTACCTTCTAATGGCAGTCGGACTTGAAATACAACAATGAAGTTAACAAGTGCTTGGCATTTTCGCTATCTCAAACACACTGGTTAACAAAATTGGAATCTTTTTCGGACAATGATTACGTCATCACATCAGAGGGTGAGGGGTGGTCCGGAAACGAAGACGGCTGCTGACATGGAGGATCTGAAAACCATGATTATGTTGTGACATAATACTTGAACGACCCCATGCTAACTTCCACTTGATAGTGTACCATCCCATGGCTACTCTGATAAGATCAGCAGCACCAGCCTTCGTATGACGTCATCTAAAACAGGCACACCGAACGGGAAATGACGTCACTTCGAAATTATGATCACGTCTGTTGATAATAATGGTAAACACGCTTGATTATGTTAAACAGAGGGAAGGGTCAGTTTTACTACGGATGGCGCTGCGGCACTCTGACTCATCGGAGTCCAACAGTGGGCATTTTATGCTGCGGTTGCCATGGCGACGGTGTTTGTGTTCAACTCATGTTGGAAAAAGCCCGCCAGCGCATTTTTCGGCGGAAAAATTGCTAGGCACAACTGCAAACGATGGAAATTCACGAGAAGGGGGTGACTAATTCGACGATGACACAGATGGGCCGACAGGAAAAATTCGAATCGTCCGCCATATTGAATCACTAGATTGAAAAACGCCGAAAATAGGGATTTTTTTCGAAAATAGAATTTGAATTAATCGTTTTTGAAACTGCCACTATAACAATTACCTGCTAGTGGTTGTCTTACTTGAGATACATTTGCAATCAACTGTAAAATTGGCATTTTCAGCCTACTTAAAATATCACGTTTGAGTTTTTCTTCTATTATAGAACGCCTTTCGAAAGGGAATCTTACGTTCCACGGTTGCCATGGTTGCCGCGTGCGCCTATTCTCGCGCATAGGCACCAATTCAACCAATCAGCGCTTTAGAATCTGAGCGGCAAATTCAAACTTCGAAAAACCAGATTGCCAGTGTTACACTATTATTACGTCGTGTACTCGCAATGTTCTTACTATCCTGGCGGGAAGTGGAAAATAATAAACCTGGACGAAACCATCGTGCACTATCGTTGCACTATAGTACGTATCAGGTAAATAGTGCTAAATTTCACACTGCCCTCTCTAGTGGCCTTTTATGAGCCTGATCACTTCTCTGATATAAAAATGTATTGATACGCCTTCTTGTGCAGCTATGATAGCACTTACGCAAATTGGAATTCTGGCGCCTTCGATTTTGAATTTTGTGTATAAATGTATGCATTTTAAGGCAAAACATACAATTTATTTTCTAGGTAAGTTGTTTAAATAATGGTGAATTTATAATTTGAAACAGTCAAAAGGTACACAAAGTAAGACTAGTTCATATTATGAAGAAAACTAGTCAATTTTATAGAGGTACTATTTTGTTATGCATCAGTAAACAAGTGGTAAATCGGCTCTATAATGCCGATAGAGGGCTGAGTGAAATTGAGCACTCTTAACCTGATACGTACAACAGCTGACTTATAGAATTGGAGATTTTTCATCGACAGAACATGTTTAAATGAAGAAATGCCACATGTATGTTCGATTATTTCTCGAAATAAACATTTTCGCAAATGCAGTCCACAGCATTTGCGTTTGTTTGAATAGGGGAGCGTCGTTGGCTGAATTGCTGCTGAAGAAATAATTAATCGTCGTCGCCAAATCAGCGTTTCAAATCGGCTTAACGGCTCCCCTGGCGCCATTAGGAACAAATGAAATTAATAATCGGCATGTTAACTGTTTCCAGTGGCGATACCATCGTGCCATGAGTTAACGCTTTAGGCGCTAGCCGTATAACAATTTATTGCTGCACAAGAAGGACATCTTTGTTTATATTTATGACGTCATTGGTCATTCTCTGAGCACCGAGGAGTCATTGCCACAGCGTTCCTTATAAGCAATCTCAAGTGACGTCATATCTTTGCTTTCCCTTGAAACTCAGAGCCAAGACCCTATTACAACCACCCCCAGAAATGATTATTGATTCCGGGTCGTATATCAACCTGTGCAAAGTGTATCCACCCATTAGCGAATGGTCGTTAGGTCGTAGGTCAGTCAAAGAAGAGGCGTGGTCGAATGGAAAAATTGCATTTAGCGAAAGTCAATTCCTAAGTAAGGTTCGCGTGGTTCGTTGGGGAGTAACTGGGGAGTAGAAGTAAACTGCCAGAGTTGGAAACAAAGAGAATGGGAGTAACCAAGGGGAGGAGTCGGGCAAACAAGATGGCCGCCGAAGTCACGCACGTCAAAATGTCGCCACGTCGAGGACATTTTCCTACGGCATCGCCCGCATTAGAAAGGAGCGTGCCAAACTTAAATGGCCAATTAGATTAATAATTTCATTAAGCAGCGAAATTGCCGTCAAAGTGCCAAAAACGACGACGCAGCGCCTATGAGAAATGGGGAACCGTAGCATGGTTGCAGCGCCGCCTAGTGGACAAATTCGATTCCATTAGCAGAGAGAAAATCCCAGAAAAAGACGCAATTACAACGCTTCAAATGTGACACCTTAAGAGTTGCAGCATCATCATTATTCCTTGTCCACAAAAGTAAAGTAAAAATCTTTGATAAACAAAAAAATATTTTAAAAAAAATCGCCAGCATACATGCATACAGCATACAGCATACATACAGCATACATGATTGATTTGATCCCAAATTTTTATAAAAGTTAAGGATTAATCAATTGGCTGATGCAAACTATCTCGATTTAGCTGATATTTTCACAAATTCCGTGACATGCCCTGGCACTTTTTCATTTCCCTGACATTCTCTGCTTTTTCCTAACTTAGCAGAAAGTGGGAATCCTGGCCTAAATTACGACTGCATATTATCGGTCTATAGCTACGAATTTTTTAAAGATTTTCTGGAAACTAAACGATAAAGCCAGACAATAAACACGCATGATATAAAACTTCAAACTTATTATAGGTAACGAACGTTAATTTCAATTAACTAAAATGTAATACATTTACATTAACTTCATCATTAGGAAGCTGTTTACCTTTTGAGACAAATTTGTGGTTTAAAAAAGTTACACATACTAAAGCAAAATTGAAATGTTAGGAGACGTTTGGAGTACGTTCAAGTATTATGTCACATCTTTCGTCAGTCAAATGATGACGGAAGTGAGGGGAAAGGGTTTGACAGATGATGGCGTCATCATTGTTGTTGTATAAAATCTTGGGTTAAAATACATCATTTATGAGCCTAAGAACGTACAGTGTGAACCAAAAACTGCGGGCAATTAATTTGGCAGCATTTCTGCGCATCGTCGTCAAGTAATCACGATGACAACATTGGGTGGATGTAAACTATCAACTGTTGCTATTTGCGACAGTTCATTATTTACGTAGCCTTAGCAACGTGAGCCACTTTTGCGAGAGAGAGCCAAGGATGTGCAAAAAAGCGAATATAGTAATCAAAATAAAAAGCAGAGGAAAATAATGAGACGTTGCTTCTTCAAACAGTTGAATACAGTATACAAGCACATCCACTCGCATGGTGGCGCGGGCATTAGAGAAGCATTTAATATGTTTTCTTTGCAGTAACTGAGAGACATTAAATAAATCTAATTATTCGTATAACTCGGTTCCTTGAACGAGCGTCAATTTAGATACACGCAATAATTGCAAACAGATAGAGGAAAAAACAAGATGCTGCCAGATATCAAACTGAAACCCCTCAAAAATAATTATAATTAAAAGCGCGAGTTATTAACTTCCATCATGGAATGAGTAGACCCAATTTCATGTTTTTAAATTCGTTGTCTCAAGATGGCTTCACTTTAAGAAAGCGTTCGAGAGGGAATTCTGCCCCATTTGTGCGTCTGTAAGGTGTCTCCACAAAGTTGAATTGAAAGTCAGAAAAAATATTAGCAGTCAGGGTGCACTACGGTATAGTTCCCGCTGCAGCATAGAGACTGAGAATGTGGGCTACTCAGAGTAACTGGCCGAATCTTCCATCAAATTTCTCTGACTTTTCCAGGTTTTCAAAACACTTTTTGCCAAATTTCCAGGCAACTTAAAACTTTTTTTTCCGAACTTAACACTTGACATCAGACAGGGTCCAAATGGGGCCTTTTTCTCCTTTTGAAATGTTACAAATTTCTAATACTGATAAAAATACTGTAAGCAATATTTTCGAAAAATATGAGTCATACAAAAATGTGCTAAGTAGCCTATAATTTGGTAAGTCATAGCCTCCTATTCACATGTATCTTTAGGATTGCCCTATATATAGGTAACACTTTAAAAAAATTACGGGGAAATATGGATTTTATGAGTTTTGGTTGGGTTATTATTATTATTTTGAAAGACCAGATCATACATTTTAATGGATTATTCAATATAAATATTAGGAAATATTAATGATGATAGAAATAATGCCGTAGGCCGAATTTTTAGAAAAAATTCGACACCAAATTTAAAAACATGAAATTGGGCCTACTCATTCCATGATGGAAGTTAATAACTCAGGACCGAACGGACGCTTTTAATTATAATTATTTTTGAGGGGTTTCAGTTTGATATCTGGCAGCATCTTGATTTTTCCTCCATCTGTTTGCAATTATTGCAGCTTTTTAAGAATCTAAATTGTTGTAGCACAACTCATTTCCGGCTCCCTAGCTTCTCCTAAGGGCTCGTAGGCTGGTTTGGAATGGGCAAATTTGGAGCTACCTAAATGTGGGCCTTACTGGTCTTAAACTTTGCCAAATACTTGTTACGCACTTTGTCACGTCAAGTTTAATACATATACATGCAAAAACATGGCGGAGGCCAATGAATTCTTATGCTTCCTGGTAACATCTTCGACACGAATGGTAGGCAATTAGCTCTTGGCATAAATTTGCAGAGATGCTAGTAAACAAAATTCATGTTTTCTCCTCCCAGCTAGACGCGGCCATAAAAAGCACAAAACGTATCAATTTATTATTCCGAAATGGGATCGTAAAAAATCATTTTACGGCGCTCGGGTTAAAGAGCGGTGGGAGGAAGAGAAATAAAAAAAATCAAACGTGGAGACATAAAATGATAATGATACGACATTATGATAAAAATGGAGAGAAGAGCAGGGAAAAAATTCTCTTTAATTTTTTCTTTTCCCCTGCTTTCCTTCAAATCATTAGGCACTGATGCAGGCCTACATCGGGAAATCGATTCGAGTTGTCAAAAGACGAGCATTACAGTTATTAACGTCAATTATTATTTGCAGCAAACACAATAATTTGCATTTCATACCACACCGCGTTAATTCCCCTACACCAATTACAGCTAAGCTGCAAAGTACGGTTTATGAAACCGCCTACGTTTATACTAGAGGCGTTGGCCGATTGCACCATTCGCAGTTAAGACACTGATTGGGTGTACTTCGATATGGTCCCTGCAACAGCATGGGCAATATAAGAAAGTGGGCTTCTTCTGACGGCTCGTAAGCTGGCAGTAATTGCCTCACGGTTAGGGGCAGCTAAATCAGGCATTGCGTTGTTAGGTTAGTTTAGGTATGGTTAAAACAAACAATTTAAAGGATAAATTGACAGTGCTCTTATGGCTAGGATTATTCAGGTTAGGTCCAGAAAGTGGGTTTCTCCTGAAGGCATGTAGGGTAGCAGTGATTGCCTGCATGCTAGGGTCAGCTAAATCAGATCAGTAGTAGAGGGTTGTTCCTACTTGCTAGTCCTGTTGTGCAGTTGCATAAAAAACTAATGTATTTTGGCAGCTCTAAGCATAGGGCCATAAATATGTTATGTTAGTAAATATAACTTCCAAATCCTTGACTTGAACTGGATCCAGATACGTGAAATCCCTCAAAAGGTGGGGTGGTTTAGATTATAGAGTCGGTGTAACTTCAGTAGCTGATTGTGAAAGTTATTCGGATTGATGACAGTTTGCCTGAGATTTGGCAGAGTTTTTACATTTTATGTCAAAGTATGATTTTTGCAAAAAATGCCCCTTTCACACCAACATTTTACCATTTATTTTATACAAATCGGGTCTTCGTGATCCAGTTTTTTAAAAAAATTCAACAACAACATTTTTAATGTGTTTTTATGGAACTAAAATTATCATTTTTCTCCAAATTTACCTACACATTTTGCAAACTCGAATATTTTTCTGCCAATTAGCATGTCAGCCTTCTCATGGATATGATGATATTGGATGGGGTGCTTAAAATCACGCTTTTGTGATGACAATTCTTGAACGCCCAGTTGGTCACCACATAGTTCATGGCTTGATGAAGACATGTCATGATGGGAGTTTACACCCTACATGAAACAAGTTGGACTCGTATTGCAGGATCTGAACAAGACTTTTCAAGATTCGAATATGAAGAAGACTTATTTGGGTGCGAATTAAAGGCTTTTAAGAATCGCATGGTCGACGAGTCATGACGTCACATTAGGGGGCGTGGCGAGTGAGGTATGCACGCATGCAGTACTATTATTACCCCTATGCAGCTAAGTTAGGTGTCTTTGGGTTAAATCCCAGTTAATTGGCGGTTAATGACAGCCGATTCTCCGTGTGACACACTGCTCCAGTCAGTTGCGCAAAAATCACTCCTCGCAGCAGCAGCGACTCTAATGAAGGTGTTAATCCAATTATGCTTTAAGTGGTGCCAATAAATCCTGACAGGAGCCCAACGGCATCCCGATCGATTTCGGTCACCGTCAAACGCTCGGATATACGTCACGGTAGGGCGAAAATCACGGCTTTTTAGGTTGGGAAATGCCGTTTTAATGCCATCTTAAAGTGAAGGCATGCAATTGAAAGAAAGCTTTCGATACATCCCCATACTTTGTAAATCGAAAGTCATTTAGCCTATCAGGTTCCACTATAAATTCTCTACATACAGTACATGTATTTACTATGCAGTCTACAAATTACATTGTCTGTTGGATTTGGTATTGCAAATTCCATGTGTCAGGTAGAGGAGATTTCACTGAGTGATGATATGATTATTGACCAAACATTTTCGATGGAAGGATATCATGACCTTGATCAGGGTGTCTACCGGATTTGGTATTGCAAATTCCATGACTTTTTCATGGCTTCAAAATTATTTCCATGCCCATTAGAATATGGTGTCGTTAAAGTTTCATGTCATGACCAAAAAAACACGTCGTAGGTGAAAATTGGTGAAAAATGAAGAATTTAAACCCAAATTTTTATTTTATAAATAAAACAAATTTCATGTTGTAAATTTCATGACTTTTCCATGAATTCTATGACCGGTAGACACCCTGTGGATGAATATTTCACAACTTCATTTTCCATGACTTCCATAACCTATTTTATTTCAGGAATTTTCCACAACTTGCCCGACATGAGTTTCATTTCAAAACTTAATTTTCCATTACTTTCATGACGTAAATTTCGTTTCATTACTTTTCCACGACTTCCATGAGCTTGGCAGCAGTAGCATCTGTCTCTGCTTGAGGCTGAAGGTCAATTCCAAAGAGCCAACTTTACACGATCTATTCAGATGGCATCAAAGGACAAAGCACTTGAATTCAACAAAGTGCCAAAAATGGGTGCATCAAAGAGTGAGGTAAATCCGACTTTAACTAATTTCCAGTAAGCCAAATAGAGGCAAAAATTCAATGACTCTAGCGTAAATTTCATGACATCCCCATGAGTTTCACGACCTGAATTACATTTTATGACTTTTACACGACTTCCTTGACTTTCCCTAACCAGAATTTTTCAACCGATCACAGAACACCCACAGTCCACTGGACAAATTTAGCCCACGTGTTTTGAGTGGTTGCCATGGCGATACCCACTGGAGGGTTGTGTCCCATCCTCCTCCCCCGCCTAATGCCATTTCCTGCTTAATGAAAATGCAATTTGATAGGGAGGCTATCCCTACGACAGAGGTAACGAAATTTGGCGACAAAAGCCACAGAAACGAAAAGGACGAAGAGGGTGGGGCGGGGGGTCAAATTCGTCGCCTTTTGTCAGGGGAAACACTTCGCGAAGTGACAAGAGCCACCAAAAAAACTGACCAATGGCGACGGGCGTGAGAATTTGCGCAGCGCCCCCTTTGTTCCCCCGCGGAAACGCTAACCGAAAACCCGGAGCAACTGGGTACTTTAATTATGAATGCCGCCGTAACCATGGCAACGGGTCTGAGTAAACATCGAGCTGCAGTCTTACCACAGAGAGGAGAAACATGGAGGAGAAAGATACGCAGGGCCATGGCTCTGGTCATCCAACCCATGCATGTGGAGAAGAAGAAAACACCCCCAACCACCCCTATCGTGTAGCATGAGTCAGTTGAGTGGAGGAGATAGCGAGCAAGGCAGGGGGTTCAAAAACACTGGAAAATGAGGGAAAAAAGAGGGGGTTGAGGACCACCACTGGCTGGAACATGGTTCGAATGAGATAATGAAAAGAGTACACACAGGGAGGCGTAATGGACGAGCAAACAGCAGTTGGTGCAACGGGAATAACTGCCCACCCTGCACCAGCGTTGTCCTAACCGCAGGGACTTTTCCACCATTTTAAACTCAAACTTGGAAACTAAAGGAATGAACGTGTTTGCAAAATGCTTATGTTCAAGACACACCGAACTTAAATCTAGTTTTAGAAACTGGGTAATAGCTGTGTGTTTCCCACTCGGTAATGGAAAACCAGATTACATGCGCATATTTCTCATTTTAAATATCGCGTTTTTTCTTTGGTATGTATTGAATATAAGAGGTTACCAATGCTTTGGTAAAAAATCCCAAGACTTTCCCAGGATTTCTTGACGTTCAAAGTTTGCCCATCGATCTATATAAAATTAAATCCGTTTAATATAAATCAAGTTTTAAATCAATATGGTCACTAACTAGGACTATAATTATTTGATACTGACTAATAAAGGAATTTACACAACATCGTAGTGTAAATGCACTTTTTAAACGTGGATTTTTAATTAGGAGTACTCACATGCTCGGAATTTATTTCAATTTGGCAATTTCGATATTGTCATAATAAAGCCAAATTGCATGAACCAATCAAGCAGCCATATCGGGGTTGCATTTCATTGTGCAAAGGGCAACTTCACCTAAAAACTATGGTAGACGCCATAATCGATATATGAAATATACCCGTCTGGACTGAAATTGTAATTAAAAGTTAGGCCATATCTTGACTTTTTTTTAAAAAAATCAAAATTTCCCTGACTTTCCCTGACAGGATGTCTACTGAACCGCAATTTCATTTGAACAGTATATTTCCACGATTTTATAGCACATGTATTCATTTTTCAAATATATTCTTACGGAAATTTTAGACAAGTTAACAAGTTCTAGTTCTAATTTTAGTTCTAATTTTAGCCCGCGTCTTTCAAAAAATTAATTATATTTTAAATTAAGGGAACGCAATAGGGCCAAATTTTTTAATAAATTCAACAGGAAATAACGGACTGTAGGCGTCATAGAGTAATTCATAGGGTGGTTTTCACAAAAAAAAATTTAAATTTCCAGTATCAGGAAAAACTTCCAGGATTTCCAGGTTCTGTGGGAAAAGAACAGGTTTGTGATTGCTCATTATTACATGTACATGTATGTTGACATGCAGATAACAGGGAAGTAATGTCTGCATTTTGAGTTGTTTCAGCTAGGCGATATTCTTCACTCCTGTATCCATTGTCGAGTACTATTTTTCCCAAATGGATAGACTCGTCTTGGTAGCTCAACTGCCTCAAGTAGTTTTCGAGTCTGGAACACTCGACGTTGGTGAAATAACTGGAAATTCCCAAGTGGCGTCCATATTTCTCCGCTCTAATTTCTGGTGGGCTACAGTCCACCCCGCTTTTAAGATGTTTCAATGAAAAAGTAATGGAGCAGAAATTCCGGAGATTTTCCCCCACATACCCACTCGCTTTATTATCCCCTCCCCACCTTTTCCTTATTCCATATATTTTCTCCTTTTTATTTCTTCCTCTCCCAAACCCCCCACCTTAAATGCACTTCTCGGACGATGCTTCAACTATTTCTTACAATATTACCCCCAGCTGATAAATGCCATTCAGGCATTCTCTCTTGTCTCACTTCCTCTTTTATTTCCTCCCTTTCCCTCCCCTACTTCCGCTCGCCTAAGCCCCTCCCCTTCCGCCCACCCCACGACTTCTTGGCCAATTCTCCTTCCCCCAACTTTTCTTCTGATTCACTGACTTGTGCGCATTCTCCTCTCTGACTTTTAACGACCACTTTCTTCTTAATGAAAACGGCAACGCGAGATGGCGCTATTAATTCTTTTTCTCCCACCCTGATTATAACTCTGACCCCCCTCCTCTTGTTATGACCCACCTGCGTCCCGTATCATCGCTTTATCTTTAGGAGTTTTCTGGAACATTCTTATTAAGGATAACTATTGAGTGTTTGAAGTTTTGAACTCACCATAGAGTGAAACTTCGATTATCCGCCAGGGGTCGGGACCGCAGGTGTTGCGTATTTTCAAATAGCTGAATAACGGAATACTGAATAATATACAGTGCACATGTACGTTAAATGCATATATGCATAATGTATAAATGCATTATAAGATTCTGAGTGCTCTACCAGTGCCAGGGTTGCCACAGCTTTAGTAATATTAAATCCCCTGACTTTTTAAGTTTAGAGTTTTCCCATCAAACAAAATAAAGTAAAAAGAACCTGCCTTTTCATATAAATAACATTAACTAGGACGATAATCTGCCTTTTAATGTGCCATATTGGGGCTTTCTTTCATTGCGTAGAGGGCAACTTCATATAAAAACCAGTGTACGTTCCATGCCCAATACATAAAATATCTTCTGGATTGAAATGCTAATTAAAAGTTAAGAATTCCCCTGACTTTCCCAGGTTTACCAGGATTCCCAGGTTGTGTGCTAACTCTGAGTGCTCAGCACGAGTGTACGCCATACAAATTTACTCGAGTTTGTGAAAATACTTTGTTTTCCTTACAAAAAAAGTTTCTTATTTCTTGACATGTTGACGGTTAACAGAAATGGAAGGCTGAACGAGTGCCGAATAATCGATGTTTCACTAAAATGTGAAAAAAAAACTTGCCTAGCTGGTATTTGGGAGGATGGGGCAAGGCTATACACGTTCATATTTAGCGAATTACGACGAACGATGAATCAAGGGATGTTATGGGTGTTTATTTTAAAGCGGATGAATGAGTCCAGAATGGACTTTTTAGTCAACGGTTAACGACGAAGTCGTCTTACGATCATTAAAAGTGCGCTGCAAGGCGGAGACCATGAGCAATTTATAAGTCCAGGCGCGTATAAAAAGATCAGAGCCTCCTCTGAAAAATCTAATGGCGAATTAATCGATATTCGACTAATCAACAAGTGAAGCGATAAAAACGCGGTTTCTCCAATTTATTATCCCCACGTCGCCTTTGTTGGCGCTCTAATCGCCTACGAATTCCGGAACATTAATTTCGGAACAGTCGCAGCGCCATCTGCGGGACTATCGGAGGCTAAAACGAGAAACTTCTAATCTCGAAGTTGTCCACTTACAAATACAGTTTATAGAAAAGTTAGGATTACTATTACATTATCTTGTTTGTCACAAGAGTGGGCCTCTCACTCGGATAACATACGAATGTATTAATACGCCAGCTATAATTTCAAATAAAAACCAAGATAGCAGGCGCTCCAATTGCGAATTTAGTTACCATTTTACCATTACTATTATACATGTTATTTTCAGGTAAGCTTTTTAAATAATTATGAATATATTAACACCCATTTGTGATACTTAATAAGACAATTTCATAATACGAAGAATACTAACCAATTTTTTAGAGGTTCTGTATTCTTTTAAAACAGTAGATAAGTTGTAAATCGATTCTGTAATGCCGTTAGCGAACAGAGCGCGAAAAAGGTCACATTTAACCAAAAAATCTGCTATCTTAACAGGAGTGGTTTACGAAATAATTAAGTTGTAAGATAAACTAAGGTGTCTGAATGCCCTAATCATCACAATGAATGGATTTTTCTGTTAGTTTTACTTCATGAACTCGTATTTATCAACACATGTGTACTTTTTATATTGAACAAGAAACTGCCGCGCTTCAAAATCCACCAATCGTGAACATAGCGTTTTTCGTCATACATATTTCAATTTTTTCCTTTTTATTTATTTTATTATTTTTATGTTTTGTTTTTGTGATGTTCATTTTTGTATCAACCCTATTCAACCTAACCTGTGCTGCCCCTCAATGATGGCAATATCTGGCCACCGCAATGTTTGCATTGTTTGCCACCTTCCAGGGGCTGCACAGGCTACTTCTGGCCACCTACCCACGCCATGTAATTTGAGATATGCTCAGTTGGAGTAGGGACTCTCAGAAAGCACATCCTTTCTTTTTCCCCACTGCTTTACAACTTCTTGTCAAATAGATAAGGTCCAAACGCTCCAAGCAACCTCCCAATCCCTAGAAGGGGCAACAAACCCAAAGACTCACAAACGGACCATGTGCCAATCTGCCCTTTCGCTACCAAAGTACCTAAAAGGTAATTTGTGGACGGCCCCCGCGCTCCACTTTACTAAGTGAGCGAGCGAAAGACAACGTGGTCGTGTATACACATTCGAAATGGGCGGCGCACATTTTAAAAGTTCCGAGGGGAAGGAACAGCTACATTGGGTCGCCATGGCAACGTTAGGAAACGTCCCCACAACAAAGCCCCAAATGCTAGCTTTACACAATAACACTACAAAGGCCAGTTGCTAGGAGAATTCAACCGCGGGGACCTACATTATTCAGTGTTTACAAAGGACCCCCCTTCCCTTCCCTTCACCCCCTACGCCCCCTCCTTCCCCTCCCAATCGTCGCCGCCATTTCCTAGACTACAGCCACTGAATCTCCCTCGACTATCTCCCAATCCCAACTACTGCAACAACTTAACAATTTCAAACACATAGCAAAAACTACAGCTCTGATTTTGTGGAAAAAAGACAAGGCAGGAAAATTAATCCTCTACTAAATCCGTAGAGTAGACGAACCAACGAGCAGATTCCGCACTAACAGTCGTTATCAATTATTCAACGCCAAACGGAAGCACGTGTTCATCTCCAGGGCCTTGCTTTCAGCGCCATCTGGTGGACGCCTCGCGCAACTCCAGACGTCTCAAACTTCCGGGGGCGTAGATGTGGGGTGTCCCTGTACTAAATGGCCATCCATAAATGATGTCATTGGATGTCTCCACATCGTCAATTGGAAGTTCGGGTTGAATGTGTAAAACTGATCGAAAACTGGGTAATAAACGAGTTTGTATGCTGTAAAACAGCTTACTGTAGTTATAAGCTTAGTGCTTGGCTGTAGTTATTGATAACTGAACTCGTTCAGGGTTCGCCGAGAAATCAAATTTTCCACTTCCCTTACTTTTCCAGGTTTTAAAATAATTTTCCAGATCCCCATGACCACTGAAAATAGTGCAGGGCTTGCCTAGGTTTAAAACAAAAAATGTCTGACCACTCTGACTACTGAACATTCAAAGATTCAGGGTTCAGGGTCCTGACCACGGCCAATGTTATAGTCAATGCAAGGAATGCTAATTTTATTGCTTGTTATCTATAAACAAGAGATAGAACAGCAGAGATAAACAGCAAATTTAGATTGAGATTTTTTGAATTAACAATCTTATTATTGTGCTAACAAATGTTAATCTGTCTAAATTGTTATCATAATTGACTCCATGAATTCACCTGCCTTTTTTTCAGTAAATCCATTTTCCCTGACTTTTCCAGGTCTGAGGCATCCAATAGTTAGCTAGCACCCCAAACGTTTCACTGGTCAGTAAATTGTCATCATTAGAAAGGGTGGTGTAACAATATTGTGTGTTACCACGAGGGTTGTGGTGTGAAAATTGAAAATCTGTAATTATTCTTTCGGCATTACCACTTTCCTTTTGATAATTATTCTGCGACAACATTTGTCGAATGAATTGGGTTGATGGATTACACCCCCTACCACAGTTGAAGAGAAGTTGAATTGATATTACTATTTTTGAAACCCCCACATTGAAATTGGGGATTTGAAATTCCCACATTAATTATAATATCGTTGATAAAATGTGGGCTAAAATCCTGATTACTAACATACATGGTGGTCTGAAAACCACGCTGAAAATACTTGAACGTCCCCAAATTCCTAATTCCCAATAAGTTCTAAAGAAGCCTTAAGTTCGAAATACTGCTAATCTCCAGTTAAACATAACGAAGTAGCAAGCAAGTGGGCAAAGGGTGGCAAAGGGTTGGAGAGGTGTTTCCACGTGTGGTTTTCCCTTTCAGTCTATGCAAATGAGCATCTCGCCCCGAATGCGAGCAAATTGCGGCGCCGAAGTCCCTGCAGCGCCATTAATACCCACCCACCTCCCCGCCTCGAAAAGAAACACAGACTGCGTCGTGTGTACAATCATTTAACATAAAAGCAATTAAAGGCAGAAAAGGCCATTAGCACTCGAAACGGCACAAAATGTGCAACCGGCTAACATGTTTCACGCAAATTCTTAGCAACTTCCATCCGCGCCACATGTTACGACTGAAACTGAAACGGTACACGCAAAAGGAGGCGGGGCGGGCGAGGTAGAACGAGACAAAACACATTTAAAGAGGACAAACACTTTGACCCTCAGTGACTGAAGGCAAATCGAGGCAGAAAAAAAACTGACTCAGGTCATTTGCCCCTGAAGACAGGCAATCACTGCGAGCTTCGCTGAATGTAGGAGCAGCCACTATTACGAGCCCATTTATTTCTCGTTTAGGATTTCCTCCAGTTGTCTCCGAAAAACTACATTTCTTTTGGAGCATATTTAGAAGAAATTTTATAAAAAGTGAAATAAAGGATTACGCGAAGAATCAAGCTCGCTGTGTAAATTTTGCTTGTACTATCAATGGCCTAGAAATGCCTCCCCATTGTACATGGTGATCATAAAGTCTTGCAATCATTACAAAAATTAAGCTAAAGCAGTTTCAAAAAGCAAATTTTGGAAAATGGTAGAAGAACTGGTAGAATCGTAAATTGCACCTTTTTTCAAAATTTCAATGCCCATTAGAATACGGGGCCGTTTAAGTTTTATGTCATCTGATCACTAAATAGAGATTTTCAGAAACACCCTCTGCACGCATGGTGTCTTATGCATTAGTTATTATAAAAGTCATGACTTTTCAATGACCTTCCCATGACTTCAAAAATCGTTCAATGCCTATTAGAATATGTGACCGTTCAAGTTTAAATCATCACTAAATAGTGCTATCAATAACATCGACTACAGCGAAGACATGATCATTTGCCAATACAATTTTTTTATTTTGTGAATCAAACAAGGACAAAAATGCTATGACCCTAATGAAAATCTCACGACTTCCGTGTCCTGAATTTCATTTCATGACTTTTCCATGACTTCCATGACCGGTAGGAATCCTGAACTAACAGTTTTTCAAATTAACTTTTGTAATATGTAAAGCGATTTATGATCACCACGTATAACCAATGCTTAGTCCAAATCAACGTCTTTTATCCGTCCCTTAACAATGACTTGTACGTGGAAATCTTACACTCCGCTGATTTTCACAGTCAAATTTTTCTATTTTTTATCTGGATAAATTACGGTCTTAAACAAACGGAATTTTATGGATTCCAGAACCCAGCTGTGGGCAGCTACTCAAGGCATGACGCGAATGAGTTTTATTAACGTGTACCCTGGTTGACAATAGCCATTTGCAGTCACCCCCTCCCCTACGTATTAAAGTAGAAAAAAATTAACAGAAAATCAATATACAAAACGTGTGTCGTTTCTCGCACTCGTCCAGTACAGGGGCTTTTAATTTCGGGTCTTAATGGATTCGGGAGGATCATGGCGTCGTAGGCGATCGCTTGTTTGCGAAATAGCAATAACACGAATCGCAATCCAGCTAACGAGAAAAGCATTCATTTAATAGATTTCATAGTCGAACCTTCAGGCAAATGATAAGAGAAACCAGTACAAAGGAGGTAGAGGGGGTGGGGGCAATAATGTCATTGCAATATGGCCGCCAATAGCCCAAAGCATTCGTGGTCATTTTTCCTGATAGCATAATTTCATATCTGGAATATTTACATGTAGCTTGGCTGCATAGGATTAACCCTTAAGAGACTGTGCGGGGTGAGCACTGACAGAATCAGTTTTTTTTTTAAACCATTAAAACGTATAATAATTTAATGGTTTTCTAAAGAGTCCTTTAATCAATACTAACCTGTTTCTGAAAAACTCAGCTAAATTATCCAACTTTATTTATTGTTTTTACCACTATCACTTACGGGGTCATATTTGGCCCTACATAGCCACCAATGAACATCAATTTTACAAAAACCTTCATTTCGAAGAATATATAACAGTTTATCTACATGGACAGTTCATTTATATCCCTATAATATGTATAATGAATAGTCCAACATTTTATGATAAATCAAAATTAAGAGGGGAGAGAATACCTCATGACCTGTAACTACAGCAAACCTAAAGGAAAATGCCGATATCATGCATTTAGTAAAACGACATGAGAATCATTATCAGAATTGTGTGAAAGTTCAAAAGAATATGTTGTAGTAGACTTACAAGTATTCATGAACTTTCTATGTTGAAACTCTAATTGTAGCTCTAATTTGTTCTAAAATGACATCTACCTGTAGCCTATATTGTTCATTTGCAAAAGACAACTATAGTTAACAAAAGTCATTGTTTATTGTTTTAAATGATTTGTGTGTCTTCAAAAGAATTACAAGTGTCGCTAATTAATATTGCTTATAAAATGTTTAAATCACCTGTTGTGGAATCAGTGTGGGGTCAGATTTGATCCCCACCTACAAATGTTAGCTGTAAATTCAAAATTTTGAAGCACAGCCATTCGAAGGTAGGACTTGTTTTAACAGAAGAAATTCAACAAAATTGCTGCATCAAATTTATAAAAAAAAAAGGACAAAATTTACGAAACGAAAGTAGAATTGCTCCTTTAATATTCAGGCGGGAATAAACGAAATTCGTGACTAGCTCCATTTAATTTGCCAAACATTGACGAATTTGTCAGCGTCAACACGCATTAATTTAAAAACTTGCTCTCCCATGCATTTTTAAATTAACGACAAAATTGTATTTCCGAACGAGCATGTGTTGGCAATTAGCGACACAGTGAATATATCGTTCACGTCCTAACCCCATAAGAGCCCAACGTTAATTAAAGAAAGGGAAACTTTTTTTTCTGCGCAAAAATATTGACAAGTAGGCCTATGCTAATTGTTTAAGAGTAGGCAATTTACAAGAAAAATGTCTTAGCATTGAAATTCGTTCCGAGAATCATTCAATTTACCTATTCAAAGGGCAGGATAATCATGAAGTCCTATACACCTCATTACAAAAAAGTAAAGCTGCGCTTACACTATATCACACAACATTGTGATATAACAAATTAATTTTGAACTTTGCAGCACAACTTGTTATACCGTACATAACGTCATTTAGCCTAGTGTTCATTGTAACAAGGGTAGGACACTATGATCACCATGAATTTTAAACAGTTAAATAAATCCTATTACGCTGGCATTTTGGTGTTCACATACGAAAAACATTACGAAATATTCAGCAATCATAAATCGAACTTTGCATAATCCACATCGACTTTATGCTCTGTCCACAAATAATAATACCCAACCAACTTTTCAAATCATTCTTATTGTTTTCGAGAAAGAAGTCAAGTCAATGGCATAGGGCAATTTCCTTCGTGTAACAAGACCCCGCTAAATAACCGTATACGGCTTACGAATATTATTTTTCAATTGCTTTCCAACCATTTCGACTTGGTGTACGCATACATGTACACTGTAGCTTCTTTACAAATATAAAGGTTACCTGGGAAACGTACAACTTTCTTATCGAGGAAAATAAAACCAAATAAGACAACATGTAACAGTTCGATAAATAGCGCAAAAAACAACACAGGCATTTGCTAGATAAGCTTGGAGCCAGGGGCAAAAAAAATGCACGCAAAATACAGGCTTAGTTCATTTATTAAGTGACCAAACCAGAAAAAAAAGTTCATCTGAAAGCATTTTAGAACGGAAAGAAAGGCAAGGGCCCTCCCCTTTGGGTTACGGCACCCGATAAACACCGTGCAGACACGAAAGGAGGTGGTGAAAGTTAGAATTGCGACAAAAATGAACCTCGGAGGTCAACCTTTTGACCCCGTCGCCATGGCAACGCCAGAGGACGAAAGATAAACAAGTACACCGATGACGCATTACAGAAAGTAGTTTCTGAAAGGACACATTTGCAGTACACGTACATAGGGGGTTTCACAATGTGTCCATTAATTCCCACGCCAGCAACAGGAAAACTTCTGTTCGTGGTCATCTCAAGTTGGACAATGGATTAAAGGTCGGGTAAAACACGAAGTTTCATGAAGAAGCAAAATGACTGAAATGACTGTTTCCATATTCATTATCAAACCATTACCACAGGATTGCCCAGAGATAAAAAATTCAACTTCCCTGACTTTTCCAGGTTTTAAAACAAATCTTCTTGACTACCCTGACCACTGACAATGCAAAAACATGACTTCAACCAAATGATGTGATAGAATGAGCTAGAACACACTGGCAATTTGAAAATAAATTTCTCACACGAAATTTCTTGTCATCTCACCATTTGAGTTAACCAATAATTAGCTATGTAAATCGTATTACTGATAAGTTGAATTTCCCTGACAGTTATTTTTGCGAAATAAATCCATTTTCCATGTCATTTCCAGACCTGACAAGTCCAGATTTTCCAAGTCAGGGGAACCCTGGATCATGAATGCACGCGTGGCACAACATTTTTAATGTTTGAATCCTAGTTATTCGATAAAAAACTAGCGAAATGAAAAATGTGCATGCAAATTGTAATATTACATATCACATTCACCGAACGCCATGTACAGTATACTGTATATAAGAATAAAAGGATTAACGTACATGTGGAAGGAATAATACATGTACACACTGTATAGTGTGAATGTATTATATCCCAGCCATCCCTAGAAATAGGCAAACACTCAGCACTTTAAGCGCAGAACTTGGGTATCTGAAGAAACTAAAAATCGTGTGTGTATCCATTCAGCGTTAAGGCTGCAAATATTTGTAACTGCAAGCAGGCCTGCTTGTAAAATACGATATACCCATGGGCAAAGGAGAAAACCCGTATTATTCAAATTAAACAGAAAAGCCATAGAAAAGGGATCAGGGAGAAGCTAAAAAGAACCGAGTTGAAACAGAAGACAGGAAATAAACGATAAATCCAGGGCGTAGAACGCTGTGTGCCATAAAACATTCGCCGAGACAAAACTTATCAGAGGTAATGCACTCGCCTACAGTCTATACCTTCTACTTCAATTTGATTACAGAAACGCCATGAAAAGGCAAGCGCCAAGCACCAGGCTACTGAGATGAAAAGCTTTCGTAATTCACTCGTGGTTCGAACACTGCTAATATTAATTTTAAAATGCGTTTTTCAACGTGTCAAATTTTCATTCGTTCTAAACAATTGGATTCAGGGCCCTGAGCACACACCCCTGATGCAAAAATCAACAGAGCATACATGTATATTCGTTGGAATAAATTATTATAGTACATCTCTGTTTAAGAGTGCTCAATTTCACTCTGTCCTCTATCAGCATTATGGGCCGATTTACTACCTGTCTACTGCTGCTTAAAAAGACACACTGTAGTACCTCTAAAAATTGGCTAGGCTTCTTCGTATTATGAAATATTCTTATTAAGCGTAATTGAATCTTTTACGTAAGTTGTAAAGTCTAACTATCGTTTTATAGAACGTATCAGGTTAAGAGTGCTAAACTTCCATCTAGCCCCTGGTGGACGTTTATCAACCTGTTCACTAATCTGATTTAGGAATGTATTATTACGCCTAATTCTGTAGGTAGCTTTACTTATCTACACTGCAAATGTGCAGCATTGATTTTGAATTTTACGCCCAAATTTGTGCATTTTATAGCCATTATGATACTTACATGTATAACTTAAAACAGTCATACAGTCAAAATGTCATACGGTTGTAAGACTATTTCACAATCTGAAGTATCCTAACCAATTTTTAAAGGCGCTATATTCTTATGCAGCAGTAGACAAGTAGTAAATCAGCGCTGTAGTATCTTTTGTTATGCTGTGATGTGTGTAATATGAAGGTACATGTACATTTATTAATTATCATTACCTTGTGGAACGAGTCGTTCGCCAGCTTGCGGTTTTTTATGGTTATGAATTCCGGCGATTATTTACATTATATTAAAAAAAGTACACAATGATGACAAAAATTCGTGAAGTGAATTCGAAATATCGAATCAAAATTCGAATGCGTGCGCGAATCGAAGCCGTCACGTGACTGATAGGCTGCACGTGAGTCGAACGGCCATTCAGTGGCGCCATCTGTGTGCCCCAAACGGAAGTGGGGCAAACTAAAGGACAAGCGACGTTGCCTTTGCAACAATAGTGGAACTGCAATTGTTTACCTGAATGTGAGTCAGGGTCCTAAGGTAGCCATTCTGTCATTGTTATATGAGCGTAGTAATAACAGGCTGCCGCATAGCGGTTGGTGGGGGAAATACCTTTGTGAGGGATGCTAACAATTACGCCACGTGCCTGCCCTAATAAAGACTGGGGGACGCGTAATTATCCTTAGCAATTTGCTCCGGTAGCTCTAATTGTAGCCTGGTTCAGCTTCGCTAAATTTCACCCCCACGCCCGCCACCAGGTGGTCTCTCCCTGACCCCACCCAATGCAGCACAAAAGAAAGGGCCAAAATGACCGGTTACGAACGTGAAATAGCCATCGTGGAGGATGTCCATCTTCGCAATAACATTTAAAAACATTTCACATATCGATGCGAATAGTAAACAGTGCACGAAACAGCGATTTTGTAGCAACTATAAAGGCATTTCAACTAAATATGGTCGTTGATGCTTATGATCGCCATTGCATGCATGTACATTATGTCAAGGGGAATCCCACTGAGTTAAAAGACCGTTAATCATACGTTTGGTTCCTGCAATGCCTGTCTACATCTAGTACACGTAACCGTCAGGGTGTATACTGGACTTGGTATTACAAACTCCATGACTTTACAATGACTCTTTCATGACTACAAAAAAATTTCAATGACTATTAGAATATGGGGCCGTTCAAGTTTTATGTCATCACTCATGGTGAAATTTGGTTGATGCCATATTGGAGATGGGCATCTGGCTATTTAAACATGTACAATCTGTACAGGAAATGACGTTATGCGGTTTGAAACTGCCGTATTAATGACGTAAGGTGCATGTTATTAGAATATGCCTTAGTAAATAAAGAATCATTTTAATTTCAATTATGCTTCAGACAAAGTAATAGGTTACAATTTTGAAATGCATTTTAGAACGAAAGAAATTGGAAATGTATTATGAAAAGCATGTAAGAATGCATTGGGAAATACATTTTGCGTTGCAAACGTATTTTAAAAATTCGCTTCGTTTTAAGAAAGACACTTTAAAATTTATTTTCGTAATGGGTAAATAGTGATTTTCAGAAGCATCCTCTGCCGGTACTGCAATGATGACATTATCATTGATAAAAACACGCCATAAGAGATTTTTTTTGCCAAACTAGATAACAAACAATGAATTTTAATCCAAATTTTTTATTTTGTGAATCAATCATGAGTTTTCCATGGCTTCCATGAACTGAATTTCACTTCATGAATTTCCCATGACTTCCATGAACGACAGACACCCAGTCTCAGACTCACGGCATTGCTGAATGGCTCTCAGTCCCGAGTCCACGTGGTAGTTTGACCTCTCCAGAGATTTAAAGGTTCTCTAGATGGCATCTTTGGCTCTCAGCTCGCAAGTGGACACCAAGTCCTGGAGATGTCATAATCACGATCCACTTTCCCACACACTTTCGCCATTCTAAAATCCGGTTGAATTTCAACCAGTGCGGACATCCTGTACTCTCAGCTGGTTCCCCTAACCCAAACGTGGCCCCCAAGGGGTAGGTGCCCCCATCTGCACGTGCCTATCCCCGTTAATCCCCAGAACCCCCTGGCTCCATTCTCGCATCACTCCATTAATCCGTGTCTGCACCCGTACTTTCCACTCCACTAAATCCCTCCTTTTTTAAACAATAGATTAAGCAGACCACAAATATTAAACCTGCACTCGAATGATTAAAATGCGTGCGTGCAGGGCGCATAACACACATCCTCACGCTTAACAACCTTTACCCCCAACCCCTCGTCAACCCGTAAAAAATCACAAAGTCTAACCAGGTTGCACCAAATAGTCGTTGTTATCCCAACAGTGTCGCTTTGGACCAATGCGTTGCTCCCCCAATTCAAGATGGCGCAGGTGCGAGGCCGGACACTATGTCAACTAATTTGGCCCAAAATGGCCACCTGGCCCATGATTATAGACGCCGTTTGCGTGCCGCCGAAATAATTGCGAATAATGAACAAACAATCTCATCTGTTGCACAACGGACAGTTCCAGCCAGGACCAGCCTTAATGACCTACAGTATTACCGAACTATGTGTATTTTAAAAAGGGATTGCATAGTTAATTTCACTGAGTGATAACCAGTGTTTATCGAGCGATATTTATCCACTAGAACGTTTAAAATCAAACGACTAAGCCTGCAGACAGATGGTAAACCCCCAACACCCCCCACCACCCAAAAAAGCGTCAATGTTGATAACCCCTGTTAAAGCTCGAAACTAGATTTTAATCTGACTTTATTAAATCCGGATTAAATTCTTTCTCCAAAAGAAGCGTCGATGTGATTACTAGAGGCGTTAAGTCGTTTAACATCAAAGACACGTACACGAATGGTCAATGACCTTTTATTGACTACCTCGTAGATGTGATTTGAAAAATGTTTAAAATAGTTTTTTGAAGTTGAAATTGGTATACAGTACTGAAAATGGGAGAACGTACTGTATCCTGTATGTTGTAAACTTGCCAATTCAATATCGAAAACTAATTCGTTAATTCGGTCTAATTAGCATACATACAGACATTCAAAGCAATGAATTCAAGGCATTAAAATTGTAAATTTCTCATGGTAACATTCATTTAAATGCATACAGAATACTACATATACATGTACAGGTATGTACTGTATGTGCAGACGTTTTGCGTTATAAAAGATGCATCAAGGGCTGGATTTACAAGTTTCACATATTGGATCATCGGCCTTTACACGCAAATACATTGCATTTTTCGTGGTTTATGCCCTGCGCCAGCATAGATACTATAAGAAAGTGGGCTTCTCCTAACGGATCGTAGGCTGACAGTGATTGCCTGGCAGTTAGAAGCAGCTAAATCGGACATTACATTGTCAGCTTAGTTTAGTTTAGGTTAAGTTCCAAGTTAGTTTAGGTTCCAACAGCTAGGACAGTTGTCATTCTTGAATACTAGATAAGCAGGGTTAGAATATGCATATTTTGTGCAGTTTCTACACACTGTCTACAATATTTCTACGTTTGGTGAACCTCTCAAGACCCACTGAAAAAGTACATTTATTTATTACATTTACATGTTCATTTATTGTTTAAATCAGATGTCATATTGAAAACGGTTTGATATCTAAGAATCTGCCTAGAAACCTTGCAGTAGATGATGAAACTTAAAGAGTAAATTGGATGGCAATTCGTGAGACACCCTGTATGCTTTTATCATGGCTTTATCCTCATCACCATCAGGAATATGCTGATGCGTCTTTAGCGAATGAAGCAATTTTTTTCTTGGCAGTGTGACAAGTTGGGACATACTTTTCCCTAGCGACCAACTAAAAGATACTGTCGCTATGAGGTTGGTGGAGGGGAATAAACGACGTTTCGGCTTCGATGTTGTTTTATTTCTTACGATTTAAACACGATTGCCGTCATCTGCATCCCACATTTTTACAACGATGGCAAAGCAGAGATTTTCCTCCGCCATTTTCATCAACGAAAAGTGGGCCAGACTGACAGGCACTTGCGATGAAATGCAAACACAATCCAGGGTGGTCAATCTCGCGGTCAAGGTTACATAAGTCTGCATCGTTCTCAGTTTATTTAAAAACTACAATCAATCATGCTTTGACCGAGGGGACGTCCAAACATTATGGCATAATATTAGATGGAGGAGAGTTAGCCAAATGATGACACGTGATGACCAAGTGTTGACCAAATGATGAGTCATCATTGGCTTTTTAATAAACAAGGTGTTGAAATTCGTCAGTTGTGATTCAGTTTGGCAAAAATATTGGGCTGGGGTCAAATTTTGGACTTTCATAACGTTGTGTTTTTCTCAGGTTGCGTTTTTCAATTGCCTGTTTCAAAATTGGTCACGCCACCGTTTTTGTGATTTTGCGGCCATGGACGTGTCTACCCAATTAAAAATCGCAACCCAAGAAAAACACAACGTTGTGAAATTCCAAAATTTGGCCCATCTACTACAGCCCATAAACAGTTTGAGAATGTGGGCTTCTCCTAACTGCTAGGAGGCTGACAGTGATTGCCTGGCGGTTGGGGCAGCTAAACGAGAAATTACTGTATCAGTACATTGTCAATTTGGTTTAGATTAGGTTAAACACACTAACAATCAGTAAAACACAAAATTAGCAACAACAAAAGCAACTCGAACAGGTGTCATCCTTGTATACCAGACAAGTAGGGTTGAAATACATGTAGAAATATTTTTGTTCAAATTTAGAACAGGGTCTAATGTGCAGCACATTTGAATATCCAAAATTTCACCTACATGTATACTGGGTACTTTTTCTAAAAAAAATGCGTCTTTAGATAAATACACTTACAATATAACTGAAATCCATTATTTCTGGAACATGTATAACGTTTTCATAAAACATTCGCCTATCGGTAAGTCATTAGCTACATATACATCGCAATTGCATTTCTGTAACAACTCAAAAAAGCGACAACTCTAAAAATTGCCAATTTACACGCAGAAGCGTAGAGTTGCGTCACCTTTGAAATACTGTATATAGGCAACATATCTTTCAATCATGGAAATGTGAACTAAATCATCATTTCTGACCAAATTTTGTAAAAGAAAAATTGTAAAAGGAAAAGCTCGAAATTAATTTCATCAACAACTACGTCATCGTTTTTATGGGTGGAAAAATGATCAATGCTATGGGAGGTAATGGTCTGAAATTCATGAAAATGTTGTGACAAAATGTAGACATCCCCAACGCATTTCCCAACATGCCCCATCCGAAAAGGTCAAAGGCTTTCCGCACTATTTGTATCTCTAAACTTCGAGCATGCGATACATGTAAAGCGTTTTACAAAGCACTTTACTCCTACATCCAAAACTTAGTTTACTTCGTAGCAATTGTGTTTTCAAAGTTGGCAAAACGTCTATTAAGTAGCATCAATCAAAAAACGCTAAAAACTCGTCGATCAAAAGCCCATGGCCATCACCTCCGAATTACAAGGGCCTTGCTGGAATACCCATCAGCCCTAATATTTTCCCTATCTTTTAAAACCCCCAACTTGGAATATCTTGTTGAGAGAGAAGAGAGTAAAGATAATTTTTTTAGAACTGTCAGCGAGAATTTTCGTCGCCTAAAAAGTAGGGTTGGTAAGATATTTAGGAGGGCATCTCGCGGGGGGCATCCATTTTATCACTCCTAATTCTGATATGCTTGTCAGCCCGCGTAATTAATGGGCTCCATAACGTGCTATCTTCATTAATTCCGTTCAAAAAGAGGGGGCTATTCGTAGGGGGTAAAGGGGTTGTCTTCCGAGATAATTACGGATGTCTAGCTAATGCCGTGATTAATACCTTAAAAATTCGCGTGTTGATGCACATTCAGACAAAGGCAAGGCAGCGATGACAGTGTCTGCTTGTGCAGCTTCTCAAAAGATACCCCAGGACCCATTTAAAAGCCGTTTCTTCGCAAATTTAATAACTGCCACCCCTCCATCTATCTCTATTTATAACATCTCTTAAAAACGATCTCCGAACCATCAAAGTCAAGTATTTTATTCATGAACATTTCGATTATTACGCCGCCGACGCTTCAGCTATTAACCCTGGCGTGGATATTTTTAAATCCGACAAAATTAACGTCGAAGGGCCCAATGACGTCAGGCGAACCTTCAACGTCTTTCAAAAATGGCGGACGCCAACTCCGAACGCTTGCATTATTCAGACAAAAATTAATATTGATGAGATTCGGGATTTTTGGAGGGTGGTGGGAAATTCAGAGGTGTTTTGATATTATGGAAGAGCAGCCCATCTAGCTGAGCATCGCTAAACTGTGTATGAAAAACGTCAAAACACAACTTAAACTATTCGTGTTTATGAACTACAGATATAATAATTACCTGCTAAAGTCATCTTACTAGAGATACACTGAGACATAACTGATAATTTGGAGAGTGGTTTGGCATTTAATACCAACCTTGAAAAAACATAATTTAGTTTTTTTCGCAATATGGAACACCTTCTCTACTCGTCTACTGGTATGTGAAACATGTTCTACGGTAGCCACCTGACTATTAAACGAATCAAGGCTATTCGAGAATTTGTCAAAACGAAATGCATTCTGGTTTCGAGAATACGTTTGGAATACTAGTTTCAACGACTAGGCCTATGGAACGTGAAATGACGGTTTGGGGAATAGATGTGTTGACGTTGACTACATGTATATGGGATGAAGGAAATGGAGGTGAACTTCAACATCTTCCCTGGT